>JAJMSE010000008.1:0-235576 GCA_030558305.1 Pichia phayaonensis
TTATAAGGGGTGATAGTTCTCCAGTTATATGTATTTTTGTATTTTCTATAGCTTATTTAATTACCGATTTATCTAATCAATATGGACCCAATTCTCAGAGTTAATGCATTACAACACTTGACTGAACGCACCCCAAGCGAGGATGACGTAAACAGGTTCAGGCAAGATAATTGAATAAATAGTTAAATAATGAATTACAATTAGCATAATGATGATTATAAGTGATGAAATACCTAGGCGTAAAATACAAGACACTCGAAAGAGTTAAAATCAATGGACAATTAGAAAAGTACACTTTTAGAGAAAGAGACATGGAAAGGCGGAGTTCTACGAGGACAGAGTCACTGACGGAACCTATATGAGAATGAGAGGATCGAGTCATGAGAAATTAATAATTAATAATAGTATTGCCGGAGTCCATAAGCATGGATCGACAATGAATGCCACAATGACATAAACCATAAGCATGGGAATGTCGACAATAGGAAGTGTCCAATTGAGTCTTGTCCCGAAGGAAGCATAGAACAGAAGTTAAGGAATAGTCGACAAGTGGGTGATTCCATGTCGGCAGGCAAACGTGTATAAATACCAATGAATCCACTTTTATTTAGATTGTATAATTGCTTCGAATAAGAGTTGCTTAGTTGAACAATAACTAATCCATCCACGTTGCCCACCAGCGCATAGTTGATTGCTATAACAGTATATTAGTAAATTGTATCTTAGTTCGTTTTCTTACAAAGATTCAATAATTAGTTTTCTATTTAGCAAGTACGGAAAACTTATTTACATTCTTGTAATTGGTTGTATAGTGTAGTGGTTATCACTTTCGGTTTTGATCCGGACAACCCCGGTTCGAATCCGGGTACGACCTATTATTTTCCACTTAAAATCATTTTCTTTTGTTTTTATTTAGGTTGGCTAATTATCCACAATTTTTTGTGTTTTGTTATTCATCATTGCCAAAGAAATATATCTAGTTTTTGGTATTTTTTGTGTTTTTCTTGTGACTTTAAAATTTTCGAAAATTTAAAATCATAACTCAATTCACTTAATTAAATATTGAATTGAATTCAAAAATTATATAAAATCAACGCGTCCTATTATCATTTCAAAAATTTAAGATTCGACAGTATTTTGATTTATGTTGATATGTTTTTGAGAGTAAAACAAGCTAAGTGCCCTTGGGGATATTAGATTAATGGATAGATTCAAAAAACCAAATGAAGGTATGAGAAAAATGTCAACACAGAATAATAATCATTTGATAAATAAAATATCAATAGAGGACGAGGAAGATGGTACAGATAAGCAGCCAAGACTTTCATTTTTTTACGATTCAAGTGCAATTAGACCAAACTCAAACAGGGAGAGGGTATTGGATGAAATTGATAGAGTTGAGCAATTAATTACAAGTAATTTGCAAAAGATTAACAATAATTTAGTAAATTCAAATAATATCATAAGTAATAAAATTTTAATTAATTTGGAAAAGTTCAATAAAAATTCCAACAGAATTTATAACAATATTAACCACATTAAGGAGTTCTTTGAAAATGCAGCAAATGTTAATATTCTAACAAAAAAAGATATTGAATTGGTTAATGAGGGTAATAATACTGGCAACGAATTGACAGCTAGCAGCTTTATTGAAGTTGATGAATCCACTGGGGATAATTTAGCAAACATTCCATCCACAAGTTTTATGAATAACACAAGCCATTTAAATTCAGAAAATAAATCAGACAATTTGTCAAGAAAAAGCTTAATTAGTTCAGAAATTTCTGAATTTAGAGACATAAAAGATAGATATAAAAGAAATTTAAATGACGACAAAGATGGTGATGAGGGAGGGACAACAACAAATACTATTACCAATCTCCATAGGTTTCCGGACTATTCGAAAGAAGATAGTGCGTCAACCAATACATTTCTAAAAGGATTCAATGTCCATATTGATGATGAATCAACAGGCAAACAGAAAGTTTTACACCAAAAGGAAGAGATTAACGAAGATACAAATCCATCCAATAAATATGCAAAAGATATAATGAGTGGATATGAGTCACCACCATGGGAAGACCCACCAGTTTTAGAATCATCTAAATTTACAAGTTTAAGTCACAATAAAAAACGTAAATTAAACGATACAGTGGACAGTATTGATTCAGAAGACACAGAAGAAGAACTCGAAAAAAGTGATGAGGATGTTAGTATACGATTTCCAGCATCGCCAAAATATGGAGCAGGTGGCAAGCTTTTAAGGACGGATAAAGGTAGACAAATAGCCCTTGATTTTGCAAAGTCAGAAATGATGAAAAACCATCCAATACTTTCATTACAAGCAAAGGTTCACAAGGACAAAAACATGTTCTCCACATCTGATACAGAACCTACAGAGAAGAATCCATTTAACAGCACCACCACCGATTTCGATCAATAGTTGGCAAGCGGCTCACAGAAGATTCCCACAATAAGAAATGCAATACTATATACAATATAATGACATAACAATTCTGTATATTGCTAACGAAACGTCTATAATTTCAGGGTTATTGCCGATGAACCCCCTTCGCGGAGTTAATTGACAGCGAACAAAATCTGCTTTGTTTTGCCTTGATTTGTCTATAAAAAATATCATGTGGATCGTCACGGGTCTAAATATCTGTAGTTTTTGTGTACTTGTGTTGTTCTATACTGCTGGATACACATAGTAGGATCCAAACTTTCCCTCTCATATTTGCGTATAGTACGACAAAATGTTACACTCCATACACAACCTTAGCAGGCCTGCCACAAATCATCGCCACCTTTTCGCCATCGCCATAACCTGCATAGTCCTCATAGGTAGTTATCTCTATTACACACATATGTACTCCATGACGTCTCCATCTCTTAAATATCCATTGTCACAACATAATGTTGAAGTCTTCTCGCAGATACCCAATTATTCCACGCTGCTACAAACGTATGAACACAACAGTCGAAATCAGCAGGATAAATTGTATAGTTCCATTTACGGTCCGTTTGTTCCACAGCCGGATAAACATAATGAACCATTCAATGCCACCTCTTTGGTCTTTGTTGCCACTATGTTTATAGTTAGCATAATGCTATGTTCATAAACATCGGCAATTGTCAAGTTTTGCTCAAAGACGCCGTAAGGGCAATATTTGGCCGATATGAATTCCCAAAATGGAAATAATATTTTTACCTCGAATAGCAATTGCACAATACACTTAACGAAAGGAGCCATTTATTGCCTTTTGATGCCTACCTGCTTGGCTCTATAAGTATCCACATATTTCCCTCATCTCTACTAAGTGTTTGTACACCCCCAAAAATTTTTTTAATTGTTACTGAAAATTCTCATGACTTTGGATTACATACAAGTTGCACTAGATAAACAAAAAAGTCTTATTGATAAGATCCCAAAGGAATGGATCTTATCAGCAATCCCATCAGCAGATGAAGAACCAAATGTCAACACATTTCTTGACAAACTGCTTCCTGAAAATGAAAAGGAAATTACAAATAAAACTGCTGGTCAATTAGTACAATTGCAAGAATCGGGTAATCTAACAGCAATGGAAATTGCAAATGCGTTTTGTCATAGAGCTGCATTAGTTCATCAATTAACTAACTGTTGTACTGAAATTTTCTTTGAACGTGCATTTGAGACTGCTAAATCATTAGATAAATATTTTGTAGAAAATAGAAAATTAAAAGGTAGATTACACGGTATTCCAATTTCTTTAAAGGATCAAATTAATTTACCTGGTATTACAACAGCACTTGGTTATATTGCTCCTCATATCAGTGAAGAGTATGAAAAAATGATTACACACAGAAAATCTCGAAATGACATGTCACTAATTGCAGAAATTTTACAACAAGAAGGTGCTGTTTTTTATGTTAAAACTACAGTCCCAATGGCTATGCTTGGTAATGAAACCACAAGTAATTTATCAACAACTTATAATTCAATTGACAGACATAACGCTGCTGGTGGTTCATCTGGTGGTGAAGCATCTTTACTTGCAGGTGGTGGTTCTATTATCGGTTTAGGTACTGATATTGGTGGATCAATCAGAATTCCAAGTAATGTTCAAGGCATTTACGGCTTAAGAGCATGTTCTAACAGATTTCCATATTTAGATATTGCAAATTCCTATCCGAATCAAATTGCAATTTGTTCAGTTGTTGGTCCAATGGCAAAGAATATTGATGATTTGATGTTACTTTCAGAAGTTATTTTGACCAGTAATTTAATCTATAAAGATCCTAAAGTTTTACCATTAAAGTGGAATCAATCAGTATTCAAAGAAAATAGTACTACATTTAATGATAAAATCAGATTAGGTTTCTTAAAATGGGATAATGAAATTTTACCACAACCACCAATTCTTAATAATATCGAAAAATTACAGAAGAAGATTACATCATCATCATCATCATTATTATTTGATTGTGTACAACTTGATAAAGTTCCAGTCCCATTTTCCAAATTAGCAAATTTGATCATTAGTCTTTATCTTACTGACCGTTTTAATGAAATTGAAAAATTTGCTAATTTGAGTGGTGAACCATTACCTCCAGTTTTAGCAGATACTTATATCAGACCAGATGAAGAAGACACAGTTTCACAATTTTGTGATAAAGCTGGTTTAAAGTATCAATATCAAGTTGAATTTGATAAGATTTTTGAAAAGGTTGATTGTTTTATTATGCCAACTTATGCTGCAACCAGTTGGAAACAAGGTGATTTCTTAAATATTGGTAATTATTACACAAGAGCTATTAATGTTTTAGATTATACATCTATGGCATTTCCGGTTGGAGTGGTTACTGCGGAAGATACTGGTTATGAAAGAACATCGTTTGTTAATTCCATGGATGAAAAGAATTGGAAATATTTTGATCTTGAAAAGCAAATTGGTAAACCTGTTTCATTACAACTAGTTTGTAAGAGGTACCACGAAGAACAATGCTGTGCAATTGTTAAAAAGATTCAAGAAATCCTTAACCAATAGTCGATTTGCCACTTGTCTGATTGTAAATTTTATTCTTTATACTTTATTCTTTAGATTTTAGATTTTAGATTTTAAATTTTAGTATTTTTTGTTACATAGAATTTTTTACACAGAAAACGATTTTTTTTGAATTATTAGAGAAAGTGGTATGTAAAAAAAGTTAATGATTATCTTCATAATAGGATGACTTTGAAAATGCAATGAACAAACCTAAATAGTTATATAGTAAAAACATAATTTAATTGTAAAATAAAATGAAATAAAGATGAAGGGGTGTAATGTACATAAATTGGCTATTGATTCATTGAGTTTTCTTTGAATCAGTTGAAATATATTCTCTATCGTCATCAGCACCTTCGACTTCTTCTCTAATTTCATCCATTAATTTGGATTGTTTTGCCCAAGTCTTTTTATCAGTTCTCTTTTCTTTATCAAATAATTCTTCATCAGGTTTTCTGTAAGAACCACCTAATCTATCCCATAAAGTTGTGAATTGGCCATAATTATAATTAAAGTATAAGTGATGAATGGTATGACATGCAGCACCATTAACGACAGGATCATTTGATAAATATTCACCATCGTGAATCATAACAGTCCAAAAGTTGACAAACGTAAATAAGAACAAGTACGAAATTTTGTGTAATGGGAAAACGAATGGGAAAATATGATAAGGCAGAGATTGTAAATAACCATCAACTGGGTGGAAAGCATGAGAAGCAAATGGTGTACAAACAATCCATTTATGATGAGGTTTATGTAAAGCTTTGTAAACTGGTGGCCAGTGTAAACCTCTGTGAATGAAATAGATACCACAGTCAGTAAATAAAAGGAATGAAGGGAATTGTAAAATAATTGATTTCCAACCACCAGTTGAATCATCAATATTATAATAAAGTTTTGAATAACCATGAAGTTCTAATAAAAACCATGGTATTGTTAAAAGGACCATAACAGGAATTGCAGTTGAAGCTTGATGAATTTCTAAATAGATTTGATTTTTTAAATATCTTGGATGATTGAAAGTTGATTTGTCATAAACAAATTTAAATGAAAGATAAGCAACTATGAAATATAATAACCAACCAAAGATTGAAGTGATGAAAAAGAGAGAAATGGCTTGTCTTAAAATGTTTGATCTGCATAATAATGACATGTTGGTATACACGGTTTCATCAAAGAAATAATAATCAGCGTTAAGTCCATAAATTTCTTTAGAAATCACCGAGGATGAGTTATTCTTGAAAGTATCTAAAACATTTGAAATAAAACCTGGAGTTTCTGGTATATATGATTTAAAGGTTTTTGGTAATAAAGTTGCATAAACTTTATCAAAAAGATATGTGTCACAAACTTCTAAGACTAAATCCATGATTGATTGAAAGGCCGAGATTGTTTTTTTGAAGAAACTGAAATACACCTAATTAAAATATGTAAAAAACCCAAACGAGATGAGCAACTAAACAGTTTATATACTGAATCTAAATCTAATGTAGGACGATTAGTGAAACCGATAGAAACGACAACAAAAGAAAAGAAAATAGGGCAAAACTAGTGAAGAGATAGTCTGCAAGTGGCATTCTACAGGTAAAATACGGTGAGAATTATTTATTTTTCACTGTGGTGTGGTTTTTCCAGCTTCGTTCCGATCGTATAAATCGTATAAATCGTATAAATCGTATAAATCGTAAAATTCGTAAAATTCGTATAGCGCCAAGAGATCGGTATAACTGACTTAATCGGAACGAAAGGGTGTAAAGCGACGATCGACGCAAAGTGGGGCCAAGTCCGTGTTTTATCTTCTCCCTTTGTTTTTTTTGTCCGACTGGGCTTTTTTTATATATTACTGAAGTAGGCACTATTGTTGGGTGGGTATTGTTAGATATTGTGGCCTACTTAAATTACATATCATGTAGCCGCCATATTACTTCCATATGCCTCTATATACTATCCCCTAAGCCATTAATACCCTTGTTCTTGGCAGACCTTTTCCTATAGGTTGTTATTTTTGAATCATTATCGGAGTCATTCGGAAAAATAGTAAAATTCAAAATTAGCAAAAAATGAAAAAATACAACAATTAAAAAAGAAATTCCAGAAATCACTTCCCCGAGCTGTATTTTTATTTTTTTTGACAAGCGGAATTGTAGAGCCCGTTTCCTATTTCCTATTTACCATAAAAGGTTGATATAAACCTGTCCAGAAGAGTTGATACATCTCCGCTTTATAATAATTTGAATAGATTTTACAGACAATTCCTCTGTTTTTTTAATCAATCAATCGTTATGTTATCAAAAGCATCAAACATTAATAAACTATCAAGGTTTAATAGTTTACTATTAAGATCTTCAATAAGATTAAATAGTTCGGCAACTACAAAACCAGTTCCTGATATCAAGAACACTTACAGAGTCAATGATAACTCGAATTTCCCTGAAGACGCAGCAGATGCAACTTCAACAATTTTAGCCGACGCAATTGATTTCCAAAAGAGAATTCAAGCAAAGGATAGAGTTACCTGGTGGGAAATTTTGGAAAAAAAATCTCAAAGAAAGAAGGAAGGTAAAGAAATCGATTCTCTTACTATAGATGATGTTAAAACAACCAAGATTGTTGAAAAGACAAGAGGTGATTCATTTTCTTTCATTACTTTACCATTTAAGGATGATTTATTTTTAAGAGATTTTTACATTAATTCCCCGGGTAGATTAAGATTTGGACATTTATTCCAAGATTTAGATGCTTTGGCTGGTAGAGTTGCTGCAAAACATTGTTTCCCAGCTGAACCAATGAATGTCACCGCTTCAATTGATAGAATTTATGTTACAAAAAAAATTGATGAAATTGATAAGTACAATTTTCTGATTGTTGGTTATGTAACTTATACCGGTAATTCATCAATGGAGATTTGTATCAAAGGTTTTGCATATGAAGATAACTTACCAAAAAGTGACTCAATTGATCCAACAATTGTTGAAAAAGATTCAAAGAATTGTTTCCTTTCAGCAAATTTCACATTTGTTGCTAGAAATCCAGCAACTCATAAAGCTCATAAAATTAACAAATTTTTACCAAGTACCGAATTTGAATGGGTTGAATATAAAAGAGCCGAATCTCACAATGCTGCTAAGAAATTAAGAGCTAAAACTTCTTCCCTTGATAAAGTTCCACCAACAGCAGTGGAATCTAAAATGATTCATAGCTTATACCAATCATCAAAAAAATTGAAAGACTTGCCACCAAGTGAAAGACCTGAAAATGTTATCTTAATGAAAAACACAAGACAAACAGCAACTCAAGTTCAACAACCGCAATACAGAAATAGACACGGTATTATCTTTGGTGGTTATTTATTGAGACAAACTTTTGAATTAGCTTATTGTGCAGCAGGTGCATTTTCAAGAAGTTATCCAAGATTTATTTCATTGGATAACACTACTTTCAAAGCTCCTGTTCCTGTTGGTTCAGTTTTATCAATGTCTGCAGAAATTTGTTATACTGAACATATCCATGACCCATTAGAGGATTCTGAATCAGCAAACACCTTATCAACAATTTTAAAAGATTTTGATACTACCGCAAATGAATTAAGTTCAGATCCTCGTGAATATCTTTCAACCCCGGGTACTTTAATTCAAGTTCAAGTTGATACCAAAGTCAGTTCTTTAAGTGGTGGTTCAAAATTCACTGAGAGTGGTACTTTTGTTTATAGTTTCTATGTTCCAAGAGATGTTGATGGTTATGATTCTCCAGGTTATTCATCTGTCATTCCTGAATCTTATGGTGAAATGATGGATTATGTTGAAGGTAAAAGAAGAGCTTATGACACTGCCGCTTATGCCCAACAATTAAAGATAAATGGTGAATTAGATTGATTCGTATTATACTATTCGATGTTTTTTATTTAAAAGATTTTTTTTTTTAAATTATATTTTATAAGCAAAAAATTATAAAGTAAAAAATAAATAAACCATTGTAGAGTAAAGTAAAGAAGAAGAAAAAAAGTACAAATTAAATTAAATGGTGAAAAAAAGAAGGAACATATAAGTTTCAAAGAGTGACATAAAGTAAGTTTAAATGAGTGACAAAGTACGTTTTTTTCTTAATGAAAGCAAGGAAAAGAGAAGTAAATAATATACATTTGTGAAATAGATTAATAGGAAGATTTGGATTATAATTTTTCATAGGAGTCGGTGTCATTATCATAATTGTTGGCGTTGTATAATTCTGCTTGATATGATTTTTCTTCTCGGTGAATATTTGTTGAGTAAGAACCACGATTTTCAAAGCCCATTAATTGAGCCTCTGAACTAAATGAGTTATATGATGAATCTCGGGAAACATTATTTGATTGTTCATCCTCATCCAATGGTGCTAAATTAAAATTGAAATCTTTACTATTAGTTCTATTTGTTTCACTATTAAACATTGAATCTGTACTATTACTTAAATTTCTCAATTTTGAAAGTGATGGTAACATCATTTGTGATTTTCTAATTTTATCATTATTTACAACGTTGACTGTTAATAGATCGCTAGTTGCAACAGTTGCCAATGAATTTAACGAATCTCTTGTGTTTAAGTTACCATTTGCTGATTTTCTCCAAGAACTGAAAATACCATTACTTGTATTGGAGTTATTTGCCACATCTAATAAATGGTCTGTGCTCATTTGTTGATTTGTTGCTTCATACAAGTTCCTATTGGATTTATCAGTTAATGTTGATTGCGCAGTTGAATAGGATGATTGATCATTAGCTTCTTTTTCTAGATTAATCAAATTCTTTTCAGCTAAAATTCTTGCTGATGTTGTATCCATTGCAAGTGTGGTATTTGAAGTATTAAAGTTTTTCATAAAAGGTGGATTTGGTGCATCATTACCATGACCTTTTTCATCATCCTCATTAGAATTCTTTCTACGCTTTGCACAACAACAGAAGAAAATGAATATACTTGCAACGATAATTACAATTAATGGAATTGCAACACCTAGGCCAATTGCGATTTTCTTTTTTGAATCAGGCTTGGATGCTCTATTATTAGAACCTGGAACTTCTAAAGTATCAGATGAAGTTGGGACAGATGTTGACGAAGTGGTAGAAGTTGAAATTGAAGTCGAAGAGGATGTAGTTAAACTTACCATTGAGCTGTATCTGGAGCTAGCAAAACTAGCAGAATTTGTAATTGAGGATGAGTACCTCGAGGAAGATCTGGTTGACGAGGAATAAAAGGACGATGATGAAAAGGTTGAAGGGTTACCAACAATGAAGAATTGCATCGACTGTTTCATATTGTTCATACTTGCGTCTAACTTAACCGAAACAAAATCAAAATCATCAGGAACTTGACCAACAAACGTATTATTTGAATGGTAAAATGTTAACCAATCAGCATCAAAAGTGACTGATAAGTCTGTAGCAGTTATATTTTGAAAGTAAGAATCAGGTAATGTGAATTTGAAAAATGAACCATCATCAACAGTGATATTTGAAATTGAATCAACAGTGAAAATATCATGGAGAACATTAATATCAAAATTCATGAAAATTGAATCTCCATAGATATCAAATAATGTAACATTGACAACAACATTTGAAGTCTGGTCACTGGGAATGGTACCAGTAACTCTAGCATTATCAACAATACTTACCCATGATGGACCATTGTAATTTTCAACACTTCCAATTTGGTCTGTTTCAATTAAATTACCATCTAAATAAATTTCATCGATTGGTAAATCAATTTCAATCGAATCTCCTGGATTTGTCATTACTGAAGTTTCATAATATGTGGAATTTTTAATATATAAACTATGACCACCAACAACGATACTGAAGTCGGAATAAACAGCAGCATAACCTTCATAATCAGTTGCAATTAAAGTTAGATCAAATTCTAAACTAGGAGCATCAACGGAATTAATTGTTGGTGCCACACCTGAGAAAGTCAATGAAGATTCGTCAAAGAAACACCAACTTGGTAATGAGGTTCTATTTGAACTTTTACCATAATATGCAGCAATTTCGTTGTTTGAGCTTGAAGGAAGTTGGAAAGTATTTTTATCGAAAGTAATTTTAAATGATTCTTGAGGAGTTAAAATAATTCCATTGTAACCATTTGTGTAACCAATTGATGCTAGTTGTTCTGATACGGTATCATTAGCATTAAGTTGTGGAGAAGGTTGATTTGACAAATAAAGTGAGCATGATTGATTTAAGCTACTATTATCATCAGACCCCTGCAAAATAAAATCAATTTGCCCAGTACTTTGGTCATCATTTGGTAAACCAGATAATGTTAACGAACTTGAGTCAAAACTCAGCCATTCCGGTAAATTAAATGCATCATATCTTATTGTGGATGATTCATCATTAGATTTAAAAGTCTGTGAATTAATTATGAATTTATAATTCTCACCAATCCTTGCAATGTCGGGAAGTTGTTCGTCAAATGGGAAACCGACGTAGGGGTCAGCCAAAACCTTTAAAACGTTGGCAGCAGAAAATATCAAGAAATTCTTTGATAATTTCATGGTATTGTGCTTGTATATTGAGACGGGATGTTAGGGTAAAAAACTGCTGGAATAAAGATGGATGTCTCTGAAGAAAACAGAGTGCTTAGAGTTAGAAGAAGGCGGTCAAGTTTAGGAATGCATGTTGTGACAACACTGCTAGCAGTAATAAATTCAAAAGAGTATTTTTCCTTCCCAAAACAGCACTATTATTGTTAAATTCTCCTTCATGTAAACAAAAGAAACACGCTTTTTTCAGGGGCAATCTATTTTTATACGCGTTAAGAGATTTTCGTGTTTGCCCGTTCGCGTCGCGTCGACCGACGCAATTCCGAGACGCGAAGTTATCTATTGTAGTTATATCCTACTAATATCTTACAATTATGGATTCTGTAGAGTTTTGTTAGTGAGGTCCCGATGTTAGACAATGGTCTTAGTTTTTTTATAAAAATTACTAAAAAATAGCCCCTTCTTATTGTTGTTCATCCGTATATAATTAAATCTTTAGCAGTATTTTGAGAGCCGATCTATCACATTATTTATATTAATGAAAACCAATATTTTAATGCCTTGGAGTGTATAATACCTTGTATTAGTTTATGGGAGGAGTAGTTAGCGGGGCTCATTCCATATTCAGATAGAAAAAACCTTCGCTAAGTTTTCCTCTCATTTAAATTACTATCGCTGAAGAACCAAGTTTGATATTTATTATGATTGCAAGTAAAGAATTTCATCACGCCTGATGACATGTATTCATCCTGTGAAAAAAGTTCAAATTTAACTAAAGTTGTTTGAAAGTTAAACTATGAACATGTACCTACAGGAAGCAAAAAGCACTAATAAGATGATAAAAAATACAGTAAAATGAGCAATGTGTTATAATACGCTAAACATTGCCAATCTTATTATAATAAGTAGTGCTTCTTAATTTTGCTGCATCCAAGAAAACATACTCAAGAGGTTCACTCAAGCGTTTAGTTCCAGTCTTATAATTATCTGATATAACCAATTAGAATTCGGAACTGAATGGATTTTCGCATTTTTTTGTATTTTTCAGCTCCCTCAGCATGAATCGAACAAAAAAAAAAAGACAGAAATGGAATCACGGAATGGAATTAGGGTATTGGAAGGACAGAAGACGATCCTTTGTTAGTCAAAAGCAAGATTCGGTTTGAGAATGGGAAATATCATGTCCACATCGTTTGCACCTGAATGTAATGAATTAAAGCAAAAATACGATAACTGCTTTAACACCTGGTATTCTGAAAAATTCTTAAAGGGCCAAGGTTTACATAATGAATGTGAGGAATTTTGGGATCAATACAAGGCATGTATTGACATACACTTAGTTAAGCAAGGAATAAAACCATTATTGGATGATGCCAGAAAGGAACTGCCTTTCGAAAATGACGGAAAACCAATAGATACAGAAAAGAAATAACGACTACCAAAATAATAAATACTACCTGTATATAAAATAGAAAACTTAATTACTTATGTATGCAAAAGAAACGTATATAATCAATATGAATGTAAATTAAATAAAAAGGTAATACATATATATATATATATTATACAATTCTAATTATAATCATCAAAGTCATCTTTGAATCCACTCAATCCATTATCAGCCCCATCATCATCATCATCATCATCATCGCTATCACTATCATCATCACCAGGTTGTGCAAGACCAGGAGTTAGACCAGATATAGAAATATTGCCGTTTGAAATCTTTTCGTTAAATGCGTTCAGTTTTGCATTATTTCTCTTCTTTAGTAATAATTCTCTATCTTTCAAATCTTTTAATTTCTTTTTAGTTGAGTCGACGTTTGATAAGTTAAGGATATCATTTTGTAAATCTATTAAATCTTCATCAGCTTTGGCTGCATCGATTTTCCTCAGATCTTTTAGTTTATCATTAACTATTTCATTTATTATTTCCGAATCTCCACCGTCTAATTTACTTTGTCGTATAATTTTTTCATTAATTAATTCATGATCTTTCATAATTTTATTTCTAATTTTTCTATCCTTTTGTTTTGATTTTTTCAAACTCTTGGAATTTTCCTTAAATTTTCCAATTTTGGAATTCATTTCAATGATTTTACTGGCTTCATGTTTGGATTTGTTAATTTTTTCTTTATTCTTGGTGATTTTTTTATCTGTTGTTTGTAAATATGTGGATAATAAATTTTCAACAGTATTGAGGGATTGTGCTTTGGTTTTCTTGTTTTTAAACATGGTCTGGCTGATCAATCATAAAAGTTTTGAATCTTAAATAATTCATTAAAAATGAAATAAATTTTTTTTCATGTTTGGAAAAGAAAAAAAATCTGCATGCGCCACCATATGAATCGGGCAAATTATCTTCATGCGCCACATCAAGATAGATATAATCATAATTCATAATTCGTAATTCGTTAATAATGGTCGGAGTATAAAAAAAGGCGGAGAGGCAAAAAAAGAAGATCAAATGAGGGTAAAATGTGTTTTAAAAAAGAAATAGCTAGAATAATGTGGAAAATAGAAATTATAATTTGGCTTTAATTTGTTCTTTGGATAATGCATCCTTTAATTCGTGCAAACTTACAGTCAAATAATAAGCCATTTCATCAACATTCAGATTGAATGCATTTTCTTTGTAGTTTGTGATGTTAATATGTAACCAATTTTTATTAATCATGTAAGCAAATCCAAAACCTTCAGGTACAACTGGTGCAAAACCCCAACCGTTAAAATTTTCAGAACTTAATTGTGAAGTTGAAAGATACCAATGTTGAGAATAATTAAGGACTGGATTATTGAAAAAATCAGTAACAACTTTAGAGTTTTTAGTAGAATCGTCTAACATTTGCTTTAAACCAAAGAGATGTCTATCAACACCAAAACCGGAACTTGCTAATTTAATATAATTACCGTGGGCTTTAATGGCATTTCTAAAGGATGCTATTTTTTGTTCATTTGATAATGAAGTATTTTCCCAATCTTTAACAAAATTCAAAGCTTCAATTGAAACGGATCTACAAGTTTCAGTTCTACCTTTGAAATATTTTCTAGTTGAAGCAGATTCATAGGTTGGTCTTAAAGTTCCAGTGTACTTATAATAAGCTAATTGAATTAACATTTGAACAAAACTATCAGGTGATGCTTTAAACAATTTAATATCATCCTTACCAAATCCAAAATATTGCCAGGTATTAATAGCTAATGAATTAACGGTTTTGTTGAAAACATCAGTTTCTGTTTTAATTGCTTCGGTAATTTCATTATTAACATCAAATGTTAATTCTTCAATCTTAGGTGGTGCAACAACTGCAAGATCATCATCTTTGACTTTCATATTTGAAAACTGCTTAACTAACCAATCGTTTAATCTTGCATTTGGAGTTCCGTCCATTTTAGAATGTTCACCAAGGAAACCTGAACCACCATTCTTAGAAATCAGAAATTGGATAGGTTTATCGAACCATCTGTTTGTACCATTACCATGCCAAGCATTTCTTGACTTGGATTCGATTGTCTTTGGTAAATTATCATCAAGACAAATGACAAATGAAGATTTGAAAATTTCATTTAGATTAATTTGATTTTTAATTGAAATGTTTTCCAAAACTTTGAAATTTTTAGACCATTCATCTCTATTTGAAGATGTTAAAATACCAATTGGATTTTCATTTTTACCCTTGTTAAGGGAATCATCTCTAATTAATTTAATACCATTATAAAGTTGGTTAAATGATAAAATTTGGTCAGTTGTTTCGTCATGGGTTTGTAATTTGTAAATATAATTATTGGAAATAATCAACATAAATCTATTTTCCTTGCTATCAAAAGTTACGTTTATATCTCTTGAATCGCTTGGAACTCTTGAATTATTAAACATCCATTTAAAACCCTCCATACAGAATGGAGCGTTTTTAACTAATTCTGGCTCTAAAGTTTCGTTTTCAACACTTGTCATGAATTTTAAAACATTGGTTGCGATTGCTGTTGCCTTTAAAATTTGATCATTTCCAATCCTGGTATTGAAATCTTTATGGTGGAAGAAATATGAAACAAATGGAGACACAGGATCTCTATAATCTAAATATGCATAATTGTCCCAAAAATGAGATAACCAATTCCTTTTATCAATTGCAAATTCTTCCAGTTTCAATTGTAATTTTACACCTTCATTGGAATTTGCAAAATCATCGATCTTTTCACAATATTTCAAAAACTCAACATCGTTAGCACCATTTGGATAGTAAGGCTTGATGGTTTCTTTAAATAAAGTTAAAGTCTCGGCCAATTTAGGCACTGGTAATGAAGGTAAAGAATCCTGGTATTTGAATAATTCACCCTTTGTCATTCTGAAAGTAGATTTCGAAAAATATCTTCTTGTTGGGATAGGTAGTTTGTTGATGTTTTTGTTTAGGATATTCATCGGGAGAGATAGAGAGGCGTTGTTGTTTGGATTTATACAGTCATTACTCGGGGTAATTAGGTTCCGACATGGGGGAATACCACGTCTTTTATAGGATCACAGTGTGCCCCACAGATCACTGCATCCTCGGAGAGTCGGAGTATTTTTTGCAGCGAGGACTCCGCAGTGCGGCCGAGAAATGTGCGGAGGTGCGTTGGCTTATGTTACAAACTCATATATAAACACATAATCAGCAGCCTTACCTTGCCAACCACGGTTCCCACTTGCCGAAACCATGAATCTACACGTTGGATCCACATACATGTCACTTAGAATACCACCATTATGTCCAGGCACAATGGTGAATGGGATCTTTGATTTTTTCGATGATGTGGCATCTTGGTAATCTCTTAAATCGTACAATCTAATGTTATCTTGACATCCACAGAGAATGTAGTTTTTGTTTGGTAAGGTACGGATACAACTGATACTGCCCGAAGCGTTTGGGAACTTCATCAATTTTTCGATTTTTGTGGGATATCTTAAATCGTATTCTTCAATGGTTGAATTTCTCCGGCCTATGAAGACGGAATCACCATCAACGGACCAAGTTGCAGACAGACACCATGGTGGAGTGTTTTTGGAAACCGGGATCTTCACAACCATGTTGGAGTTGGCGGCCATTCTAGAGTCCCATATATTGATGTTCCCGTCAATGGAAGATGAGAGGAATATGTCATCTGAAGATTTAAGACCTTCATATGTACCTGTCTGTAATGACTCACGTTGTAGTTTAACAATGTCCCTATTACCAGAAGGGGATTCATCGTTATCCCTAGATATTCCCTTTTGTTTGTCAGCATCGTCTTTATCCTTATCTTTATTCTTATCTTTCTCTTTATCTTTATGATCATCATCGTCGTCTTCATCACCAAAGAGGGAATCTATGTCATCGTCTTCAGTGTCATCTATAGACTGCCAATTGAAATCGGTACCTATGATGGGTCTATACTGTAGCGAGGTAATTTGACCGGTTGATTTGTTAAAGGCGTTCATATTTTGACCGTTATTTAAGTCCCATCTCAAGATTTTCTGATCCCAGGAACCTGAAAGGAAATTCGTTTCGTTCGAGTTTAAAGCAATTGAAGAAACTGTGTTTGTGTGATGCAGGTGTTTATCTTGGATATTTTTGTCATTAGCATTTTTGAAATACCATTGGATTGAACCTTCGTTCGTTTTGATTGATTGTAATGTGATTGAACCGTTTTGTAGTCCACTGAGTAACCAATTGCCGTTGTTTTCAACGGCTAACGAGAACACGGGACTCAATTGAGGCTCGAACAATGTTCCATCTGGAGGATTCGAAGAGGCGTTTGATGCAGAACCAGGAGCTGAAGTAGAAGTAGCAGAAGAAGAGGCTTTTTTCTTACCAGAACTAGGAGTAGCATTACTTAAGACTTGATTTAAATTTGACTTATAGAACGGGACTTCGTTTTCCCAATAGGAACAAATAACACCGTTGAATAGGATGGAATCGATTAGTTGGTGTCTTTGAGAAACAGTTAGTAGATTTTTCCCCTGAACAGATTCGAAAAAATCGAATTTCCTAATTAGACCATCTTCACCACCTGTAAATAACCATGTGGGGCCTTTTGTTAATGAAATTGAGTAAACGGAGGACGCATACGGGATGGCAACAATGGGATTTATTTCCGAGACCTGTTTAGTTATGGATTCTTCAAGCAGTTCTCGACGTAGGGACATATGGTTGCTAATAGGCGTGATTTACACTTTAGTAACTTGGGCATTGAAAAGGTGAAAATGTGAAAAAAAACAGAGGAAAAAAAGAAAATAATGGAACGAGCAAAAGCCGTGACTACGGGATATATATACCGTTCTTTTGTTCATAGACAACGATGAGTGACTTTGAATACGTTGTGTACACGGACAAACTAACATTCCAATATCCACAGGGAAACAAACTAGGATTGGAAGATATCAGCATCCAATTAAAGAAAGGAGATAAGTATTTGCTTGTTGGACCAAACGGTGCTGGTAAATCGACACTATTGAAGGTTTTAGCAGGTAAAAAATTGATTAAAGGCGGAGAAGTTAAATTATTTGACATCAATCCATTTGATTTACAAAACAATTACAAACTCACCGAGAAAACCATAGTTTATTTGGGCACAGAATGGGCCAATAATGAAATTACGAAAAGAGACATCAAAGTGACCGAGTTAATTCAAAGTGTTGGAGGTGATTTCTATGTTGACAGACGTGATGAATTGATCGATTTATTGGAAATCAACTGTAGTTGGAGAATGAACAGATGTTCAGACGGTGAGAGAAGAAGAGTGCAATTATGTATGGGATTATTAAAGCCTTTTGATTTGTTGTTATTGGATGAAGTTACTATTGACTTGGATGTCCTTGTCAGACAGAGATTATTGGAGTTTTTGTACAAGGAAACGGTTGAAAGAGGCAGTTGCATCATCTATGCCACACATATCTTTGACGGGTTAGGCAGATGGGCAGATGTGGTGATGCATTTGAAGGATGGTAAGATTGTTGAACGTCATGATAGAGAAGATGTTGTGTTTGCTGACGGAGGAGAGGCAGTTGGAGTTGTGCATAAGGGATTGCAGGTTATTGTTAGCAAAGTTGCATCGTTATATCCTTTGGCGTTATCATGGTTAGAAAGTGACAGAAAGTAGTAGTAGTATAGCTAATGCTTTCTTCTCTAACATTTGTTGAAATCTTGTATAGCAAAGAGACGTATATTTGATAGATATAAAGGATAATTAATTAGAGTTAGCAAAGACGAAAATAGTATTTATATAGACACCGTGTGTTGCAGTGTTTCATCATGTAATTGACAAACCGTACCCAGCAAGGAAACGATCGATCTGTTCCTCCGTCAAGGCGTTAATGTCATTGATGCTTCTGATCAGGGGGAGATCACTTGGTCGTTCACCAACAAGGAAGGGAACGTCTTCCAATATGCCGCCGTTTTCATCGTAGAAGGTGTTGTTTGTTAACCTGGCAAGATTGTGGTTCATTTCGTTGACGGTTCTGTTCAACCTGTGGAGGTCGGCGGCAAATCCGTTCTTTAAATCTTTTATTTCTGCCAGAACTTGGTCTTCCAAACAGGTAAGAAGAGTAAAGAAGTTGTCTAAGGATAAAGTTAGAGCCGATACCTGAGCAGATGATAGTGTGTTTGTTTGTGAACGAATTGCGGTTCTTGCCGATTCAATTTCGACACGGACCTGTTCAAAGTGTTGAGCTGTTGAAGATAGATGGTTCATGGTTGTGGTGTTTCTGTTGGTAGGGCTTCTGCAACAACCGAAAGAAGAAGAAGAAGCTGGTGAAGACAGACAGCAAATGGAGATAATCGCCGGAAGGCTCAGTCAGTTTCGATAGTTCTGTTTGGACTGTTGATACATGGATTTCTGGGGGTTGTGCCTATTACGGCATTCTCTACTCTCTACTCTCCTATTCTACCGTCCTGTACCACGCTGTCCCACCGTCCTCCCTTACTCTACTACTTTCCTACCCTGCCCTCCCCCTACACCCTGCCGCCCACACGCTTCGTGCCCTCTGAACCCTACGTCCGCCCTCGTCGCCCGCCAAGAATTTTCCCACGAAATAAAAAGCGGGGTTCTCCCCCCAGCCTAACAATAGGAAACCGCCCATTTCCGCCAAATCGCCACGTCCCTTTGCCTTTTGCATGGACTCCATCTTCTTTCGACTTTTCATTTGGCTACAGCTACTGACGTTCTGTTCTGCACCCCTTCTTTCCTGTCTGTTTTCTTTATCCCATCCTTCTTCCCACATCCTCCTTCCATCCAATACATCCCCCCATCCTTGTCTTCCCCCCGTCGCCCTGCCCCCCAACACAGTTTCAGTTCTCGCAGTGCGTAACCTCAATGACTAATGCCGTTCCTGGAAACCCTTCTAATTCCGATATCCCATCTTCTCAATCTCCAACTTCCACACCCCATGTTGTAATGACGGACAAAAAAGGCCGTTCCACGTCCTGCTACTTGTGTCAGAAGAGGAAACAGAAATGTGACCAAAGATCTCCAAGTTGCACCAACTGTTTGAAATCGAAATTCCAATGTATCAAACCCCCAAGGTACGGTGAAAACAAGAATGACCCATCAAATGCAAATAATGACTATACCAAGTTCCTAGAGAAAAGGGTCAAACAGTTGGAAAAATTGCTTGATTTAAAGGCCAAATCAAAGTTGTCCGATATCAAGAACAACCACTCCAAAAAGATCACACTAAATGATGAAAAAATATTAAAATACAAACAAATCTCATCCCTTATAGAGAACACAGCTGATATCGACACAGCCTCACCGACTACCAGCAACATCAACCTCCCTTATGATACCTTCATGAAAATTAATGCCGCATCCTTTAAAAACTCCATACTGAAAAAATACCATCTATCTGAATTCTTCAAACTTGATCCCGTCTTGGACATCGATGAAAAGTTCTCCAAAAATCTTATCAACTTGTATTTCAAAATGTTACAATATAAATTTCCCATTTTAAACGAAGATAGCATACTCAAATTCCATAATGACTATTACAATATAAACCAAAATACAGAATTCGACTATTTCAACTGTGCCAGAATCCACTTTATTTACGCAATTGCCTCCCTATTAGTTAAATCAACTGGCAAATATAAAGGCCCAAATCCTTTCAATTTTTTCTCAACTGGTCTAAGATATATGATCTTACTAGGTGATGACATCAAAGATTTCAATAAAATTGAACTGTTAATCTTAATTTGTATGTTTTTAATCAGAGCCGACAAAAATTCAAACAATTTTCATATGGTCATATCAGATGCAATGAATTCTTGCATCAATTTAAAACTAAATAAATTGAAATCTTATCAAAACATTTCAAATACAGAAAAAGATTTAAAAATGAGAAAATTTTGGTGTTGTTATATGCTTGAAAGATCAATTTCTATTTCACTTTCCAAACCGTTTGTTTTATTAGAAGCTAAAATCGATAAAAATTTACCCCTGTTTAACTATGAACCTTCAAATGTAATCAACAATGATGGTAAAATCTTCTTCATCAACCAAGCAATTAAAATTAAAAGAATAGAGTCTAATTTCATCGAAAACTTGAATCCTTCAGTCTCAAAGGATCAACTTCCAAAGGTGGAATCTTATTTCCAAGATTTACAAAATTGGAGAAATGAATGTCAAGGTTTTAACCATAACGATATCGAAAATCAAACTCTACTATTTTACTATTACAAATCCATCAGACATTTAATTCAACCTTATCTTGAATTACTAGATCCAAATGATAAATTATTTGAAGAATGTCAGGCAGCCGCAGGTCAAATTTGTCAATCAATTAAAAATTATCATTCCAAAACTTTCTTTGGTTTCTCAATGTTAAACATTCATTTGGTTTTCGTTGCCGGCATAACATTAATCTATTGTTTATGGTTACAAAGAAATAGAGATGATATGCGAAGAAAACTGTTAGGCGATGATAAAAAACATACAAGACCAACAGTTAGTGAAGACTTATTCAGAGGTTTAGATGATTTAAGAGCTTGTTCGATTTCCCTTTATGTGATGACCGAAAGAACAAAATTTGCTCTCAATTTTAGAGATATTTTCGAAGAAATCATGAATGCAACAATCGGTAATTTAATTTTAAGATGTGGTCCTGATTCTTCCGAAATTTTATACAGAGGTATTGGTTTACCTCCTGCAATTTTCCGTAAACCTTTAAAACATTTCCAAATTGAAACCAATTATATTGAAAAATCAGATGCTGATAAACTGGAAGATGAAGAACGTTTGAAGAGGAAAGGCCAATTAACTAAAAGTGCCATTCCTAAAGGTTTAAGTCATTTGTTATTACACCCTCCTGGTTTTGAAGATTCAAAGGATAAAGAAAAGGAGAAAGAAAAAGAAGAAAAAGACGTTGATAGAATCTTACCACTGCCTATCAAACTCCCTTCTTTACAAGCTCAAAACAGACTGCCGTCATCTTTAAATTGTAAAAATTTTGAAAATGATTTAAAATCAATTTCTAATGGCCCCATGTCACTGAAAAGGAAATATTCCAAAACTACAGATTCTGATAATGATTCCATTATTTCCAGTTATTCAAAATCTTCGAAAACTTCAAATACCTACAACAACAGCAATAGCTATACTGGTCATAATCTGCATCATAATTCCAATACTACAAATATCTTGTCTCCTCTGTTGAGAGGCAATTATTCACCTTCAATTCCATCACCATCTCAAACACAATTACCCACCATGCATATGGGTTCAACTATAAATGGTCCATTGAATCATCTACACAACATGCCTCCAACTTTAAATGATCTATCATCTTCAGCTTCAAACAGATTCAAAGCAATAAAATCTCCAGAAATAAATAATATTACTACTAATACTAATCATAGAAATAACATAAATACAGCAACGTCAACTTCAGGCACTCCAGATTCAGAATCATCATCAATTACGCCAACTATGCTGAACGAAAATCTGATACATAATAACATCAACAACAATCCATTGTTATTCCCATTTGTCGGTGGTACAACAGCCATGATTTCGAATATTTCAACATGGACCGAGCAGAGTGGTCAACAAGTACCACAAACCGGGTTACAAATGTTACAAAACGTAGATGATCTGAATGGTAATATTTCAATGAATGATTATCCAAACAATCAAAATTTCAATAATTTCAATCCAATTATGAATAATAATAATGCAGCTCCACTACAACAACATTCGGTCTCAATGTATAATAATTCAATTATAAATGGAACTTACAATATGGGAAACCATACACAAAACATCCCAAATAGCATCCATTATAATAACAATACCACCAACACAGCTGCATCACACATCGAAAATTCCAATTACATGTATACAAACAATAATAACATGGCCATGTCACATCCATCCATGTACAGACATCCGAATCTCAACAACAACAACAACAACAACAACAACAACAACAGCAACAATACCAACTCTAATACCAACGTCAACGCTAATCCGGATAACGTTAACAACAACAATAACAACAATAACAATTTTAATACTTTATTTGATGTTGTGAGTAACGACGATTTCTGGACTCTTAATAATGATTTAGGATTTTTGCCTTAAATAGCTATGTTTTTATAAATATTCTTTTTTTTATATAACCCTAGCACACTTCAACAACTTTCCATTTCAATTCACCATCTGCAGAAATAACATCACCCTCCTTCAAACCATCCAATTGTCTCAGATCAGGGAATCTTCCAGCCTGGCCACCATACCTAATTAGCTCCTCGTTTTCAACCATCCGTAAAAGCCCAATAGACTCGATTTTACCACCCTTCGATTTATCCCACAGGATCCCCTGTATCCATTTTCCCAACTGTATAAACCGACCAATAACCACATCCTTATTCCCGTCATTCTCAACAATACCACCTTTAACTGTATCCAAAACAACACATTCCGAAACTTCACAATTCTCGTCCTCGGCATACTTCAACTCCGTACAGTTTGGATCACAAGATATCCATTTTTCCACATAATTTTCAATCTTGTCAGTTTTCGGATTCTTCATCCTCCCTGTTTCTATCCGAATTCCTGCATCTCTCTCCTTTGCATCATTGGATGTTGAAAATGTACCGATATCCAAACCGATTTGGAAGCCTGATGCTGATTGTCCATGACTGTAATAATAATCTATGTATTGTGAATCTAAAAATTCATGATTGAATTCAATTACATCCCCGCTGCGTTCAATTTCGTATCCTGCAAAGTACCAATCAAATTCGTCATCACCAGATGTTGAAGACTTCTTTAGTTTCCTGATATCTATGTATTTTCCGGATGGTGTTGTCGTGACCACAGTTGATGTCGGTTCTGATTCACAAGGTTCTGATTCAGGCCAATATATTGAATGTCTTATTGAAAGTGACATTGGTATGGGCTCCTTGTTTCTGGTAAAGAGGCCAATAACGGTTATCAGATAGCTTATCGTTTTTTGATAAATGCGTTTTCAACGATAGATATATAGATACTGTTGGAATTGCGCGGGAAAAAAAGTTTCGTCAATTAATGATAATGCAACACAAGAAAGTAAAATATAGAGTATAAAGTAAAATAAAATATAATAAAATAAGTAATTTGATTCTGTAAGGATATATAAATAAATAAGTGAGTTTGTAAATAAATAAATTTAGAATAAGAACAAGAACAAGAATGAGAATGAGAATAGAAGTGAGAATAAGAATAAGAATAAGAATAAGAATAAGAATAAGAATAGTAATAAAAATAAAAAATAAGAAATATCAGTATAAAATATAAATAATATGGAATGAATATTAATTGATGAGATTCGGTTCTTCTTTCTTTGAAAGCAATTAATAAAATATTTCACAATGTTTCAAATTGTGGAGGTCGTTAATTTTTTTTTGATGCTTCATCATGCCCTATACAATTGTATGATGATGTCCTGGATCATTAATTGTTTTACCATCGGCGTTAACAGTACAATATTTTATCTCATTAAACCACTCATCATTCAATATTTCTTTAATTGTTGCCCTACTTGAAATATCAACTGATAACATTCTTGAAATAATAGGCCTTGATGCATGTGGTAATAATCTCATTAATCTATATGGTCCATGAATTTGCTTTTGAGATTTGGCATTATTTGCTGTACGACGTTCAGGGATTTCTGTAGATTGTGGAGTACTTGTCGTCTTATGTTCGTTGTTGGTATTTTCTGTATCTGGATTGTTGTGATGATGAGGATGATGATGATGTTTATGTACATGTTCTTCATTTTTCGAACTACCTTCAATAGGTGGAGATGATGACGATTCGGGCACCTTTTCAGGTACAGAAGAAGCCTCAGCATCAATACATTCTTCAACTTTAGGTGCAACTGCCATTTTTGTTGGATCACCTAATAATTTTTCATCATCCTTATTAAAGGAACTATCTTGTTGTTCTTTTTGTTCATTAATTGATAAGTTTTGTAATGGCAATGATTCAGTTACCTCCCTTTCATTCTCCTTTTCCTTTTCCCGTTGTAATTGTAAAATTTTCTTTTTCCTTTCAATTAACAATTCTTTATGCTTTTTGGCACTTTCAACATAATCATGAGGTTGATCATCATTCATACAATAAAGACTAAAACTTGGATCATCATTTTTAGGTGCTTTCCATGGGAACCTCCTCAATGTCATACAACAATAAATGATTGCAATTGACCAAATGTCAACAAATTGAGGATCATAATTATCAGTTGAAGTTAAAACTTCAGGTGCCAAATAAGGATCAGATCCAACAATTCCATGTGCCAACACAATATCTTCTTCAAATGGATATTTGAAAACAACGGCAGAACCAAAATCAATTAGTTTAACAATACCATCCTTGGTGACAACACAATTATCTAATTTCAAATCTCGATGTGATAAACCAACAGAATGTAAATAACTCACACCTAATGTTATTTGTTTAAAACAACAGTTAATTTCAGATCTTGTCATTTGACCTGACATAACAACAGCGAAGAAATCAATTGGTGCATATTCCATAACTTCGAAAAAATGATTATTTTCATTTATGATATCTAAAGTTTGGATAATATTTGGATGATGTAACGTTGAACCAATACAGAATTCAGCGGTACATTTCTTAGCATATTCCTTAACTGATTCATTTGGTCTTCTTGCAACAAACTCCTTAACTGCAAATGTAACACCGTCGCTCTCCCTAACAATTAATCTAACTGAACCACCGGCACCAGAACCTAAAACTTTACCCAATTTACCATATTTTTTAGTAACTGAGCCTTCTAAATCATCCCAAAATTTTTGATCCGTTTTAACAATCATATTATTATTAGCATCATGTGTAAAGGTTGGAGTTGAAGGTGTACTAGGAGCTGGAGATTTATGTTGACTATTTAAAGAACTTAAAGATTTTGGTACTAAATTTGAGGTTAAATTTGAAGATGATGAATTGCTCATCGTATATGAATGATTTGCATGAATATTTGAACCTCTTCTAACATTCGAAGAACTTGTCGAAGTAAGTGGAGATGGTGAATGTATGTGATCATTCGAATTTTTTCTTGCTGGCCTAAAGAATTTTTTCAATTGAACCATTGATGAAGAACCATTCCTTTGCATTGATGGTGGGGCACCATTAGGCGATGATGTATGTGTATTATTGGCATAATTATGACTATGATTGTGATTATTATCTTCGGAAGTGATTGAATAGGTTGATTCAGAAGATGAAGTCTTGCCTAAATTTAAACCAAAGAAAGATCTCTTTGAATGTGAATGATTCATTGGAGATGAAGAAGGAGACTGAGATGAAGGAGATGCTAAATGAGTGGCCGGATGAGGAGATGAAACAATATTTGAATGACTATTATTATGACTACTATGCTCATTTGCTATATCATTGTGATGATGATTACTGTCATCATGAGACGACTTTGTGAAAGAAGGAAAGCCCAATCTTGGCATGGTGAATCAACAGAACAGACACTAATATCCCATGCGATTGACGCAGTCAAAGCGAGCTGTGTTTTGCAAAGATAATGTACACACAAAACTATGTACGGTACATCTACACCAGCTCCAATCTCAAAAAAAACATCAACTCATTCCACACACTTACTCCCTTCCTCCTCCTTCCTCCGCTCATTCTTTTTTCATTCTTTCCTCTAGCCAATCCGCCACCCGCTTACGTAACACCGCGTTATTCTCCGCATCGATCGTCGCGAGACCCCTCACACGGCACCCGTGCACCAACTCGGCATCGCTCAAAGAGGAAGGTCCACCCGCAGAGGCCAGGATTAGGTAATCATCAACCAGAATTTCCTTCTGGTGAAGTTGTAACGATTCCAAGGTGGTACCTTTGCAAAGGAGACTGTGACATACAAAGGGAAGGTCTTTCGTAGGCACAGAATGTGCTTTCATCACATTCATAGCAACCGCTTGCAAATATTCCCTCATTCTGTCTTCTTCAGCATGGATTTCAGTCAGTGTACTTAGTCCTCCATGATGCTTGTCATAGTATCTACCTTCTAATTTACCAGGTAGGATGCAGGTACTAGGCAATAGTTGTGGGAATATGTAAAATATTGGTAAACTGCATTCTGCAAAGATGAAAAAGATCAATCCAAATAATGGTAATTTGGTAAAATTATGGTCATCTCTAACAATTTCGATAAATTCTTTTCTTGTTAGCAATACTTCATCCTGTTCATTACCAGTTACAATACTATCAATTGGTCTTTTCCCATTTTTAACTTCAAGTAATGTCAAAGATACACGCTCAGCTAATTTGTCAATAAGTAATCTGTAATTACTTGATCCATATCTTAATATCAGTCTACCATTGACATCTCCACTTCTATTATAATCAATTAGATATCGTTTACCATTGAATACAGTTTTTCTTAATTCCATATTAACCCTCCAAATGTTAAATAACCCCTCTTTGAAAAAGAGAAGCATGTTTTTCGTTTGTTTGTAAGTAATAAGTATGCCATCATATGATTTTGGTTCTCTTGTTTGTAGCAGTTCCTTTTTTATTTCGTCTCTACTTTTAATTAAATCAATTCTAGGTAATGTTCTTAAACTATTAACTTGCTCTGGAAACCTTCCATTTCCCATAGCCATTTGGCTTAACAGTTCTTTATCCATTTTATAACTGCTGTTATTAACAGCATTCATAATCTTCGTGCCATAAAATCTCCGATGTTGAAACATATTGTGTATTGTATGTTGTCTGTGTTATTATACCTTAGTTATACAACTTGTAGAATAAAAAAGATAAACTAAAAAGAAAGTTAAAATATGATTTATAACTACAGGAAATTCCCGGATTTAAAAATTTCCGAACCTTACTTGAAATTTCCAAATTTTTTTCTAACAGGCAACGGATTTATCAGTTGGATCTTTGCCATACCAAACGTACCAATGCTGATACTTATTTCTTAATTCTATATCCCTTGCTGTAAAAATATCGTATTCATCCTTAGCTTCCAACTCTTCAATTTCACGATTACCATGTCCATTAGATTGTATAATTCTTTTAACTTTAATAGCCGATCTAACATCATAATATTGTATACCAAAACATAGTTTTCTTGAGACAACTGGTAAAATTTCCACCAATCTACCATATTGCCCAAAATCTTTTTTAATTTCTTCGACATCAAAGTCTTCACTATAATTTGCTGTAGGATCTAAATGTCCCAGTCTTCTCTTAATACAATGTTTACTTTTCTTTTCATACAATGGCTTTTTAAAAACTAAAACTCTTCTTGCTTTCTCTTCACCTTTCATTAAATTGGCTACAAGTAAGTTATTTTCCAGCGTTTTATAATCTTCTAAATCATCATCCAAATCTGGGATCCATAATGTCTTTAAATGAATATCATTAACACGGAAAAATTCTGTCTTTGAATATAAATAAAAATTTCTTGCATCTTCATATCTATTAAAATGTAAAAAAATTGACACTTCATCCCAATTAATTGGCCTATTGAATGCATATAATTTCTCATCGTTATAAAACTGATAATCGTCCCTTTTAACCAATTCAATCTTTTCTAATGGCCCGCCATGGATTTGATGTAGTAATGATGGCACACTCAGTTTTTTTGGTATATTAGTAATTGCAACAATTTTAAAATCTTGCCATTTTTCTAAATGATAATTCTTTGCATTGCCTTGATCATTAACAACTGTAATATTATTTTGTAATATTTTAGGTTCATATTTTTTATCACAACATTCAGTTTGTTCTTGTGATGACTGTTTAGATGCCGGAGAACTTTTATAAATTCCATATTTAGCTTTTCTATCATAACTGTTACTATATCGATCATCTTGTTCATTAACAAATAATAAATTTTTAGCCAATTCCCTGAAACTAAAGTGATCGTCTTTTTCAACATCATTTTGGTTGGGGTCATGGAATGCACCTACAGATGATCTTTGTACATTTGTAACACCTTTAGAATTAGAGCAATTTTTTGAACTTTGATAACCTCTAATCGAATATCCTAAATGGTGTGACTCGGCACGTTCTTTTTTAGTAGGCTTGCAATTCGAACATTCATGTGAATAACAATGCATTATTAACTAATTAATTAAATACTTCTCTCTTATGTGTAGCAAAGTCTTAATTATTTACCTATTTATTTTGGTAGTTATAAATATTCTATTGATGAAGAGAGTGGATAAAAGGATATTTATCTACAGAACCTAGAATAAATAACAAAAACAAGTTATGGTTATTAAAGAGAAAGAAAAAGTACATAGCAGAAAACAAGTAGAGAAAACCTTTGAAAACAATCTAAAGAAGGCATTTATACCTTCCCAATGAGGAAACTATTTATTTATTCATTTTTTTTTCATTTTTTCATTTTATTCTTTGTCCTTTGCATTTTCCTTTATATTAACAACACCACCAAAACGGGATGTATCACCTTCAAGAATTTCTCTAAGTGCCATCGTTGCATATGTAGAAGTGCCTAATTGTAATTTTAGGATGACGGCAGTATTTTTACCATCTGGAATGCCATCTAAAATTTGTTTAACATCATCATCTTGTTTACCTTCTTCTTTTAATTTCAAAATTTCCATGTCTGTTCTAACTAGTTGGTCAGCAACATCATTATATTTTCTAAAATAATATTCTAAATTGTCAATTTTAGAAACAAGGTTTCTATAGGATCCAGAAAGTGAAAATTCTCTAACTTTTCTAGTCATATTAAATGGATCCAAATCATCCTTTTTCATTGTTTCAACATAAATATTCTTCAATTGCTCATTTTCTGGATAAATGACATCATAACCAGGAGTTGGTAAAACGACATCATAAATATCAAATTTCTTAGATTCAACTTCTTCCTTAGTGATTGGTCGTGCTTTTAAACCATGAACTTCCTTAAAATCTTGGATAATGTTGTCATCTTCTTCATTATCAATGAATTTTTTTTCTAGATTTTCTTTGTATTCATCAATAATTTTTTCATTATTACATAAAACAAGATCACCTTCAACAACATCTAATCCAAATAATCGAATTCTCTCGGATGCAACAATATTCCAAATGTAAGATTGATAGGCATGTCCGTACATAATTCTTAAATTTCTTGGTATACCCATAATCGCATTGAAATATGCACCTTCATTAAATTCGCCATTTGAATCCTTTTCACTTCTTTCTAATCTACTTAAAATTGAATATTCTGCATTACATTTTCTTGGCATTTTCTTAATTGTTAAAGATGGATCCTTTGTTTCCTTCCAAATTTTTCTTGCTTCAATTGATCCAGGTATAACAAGTTTTTGTTCACTTAAAATTAATTCACCAGCATTTTTCCATTGACTTTTCAAAATTTCTTTACCAATTTCATGGGTTGAAATTGAAAATGTACCAAACCTTTGCATTCCGAAATAATTTATGAAACCGGTATTTTTAAGTGAGTTTAAAATTGGAATTAATGCATCTTCAATTGAAATTGTTGGATCAACACTTTCAACGTTTTTAATTGTGATTATAAATTCATTACCCTTTAAATCTCCTAATTTTAAAGGTTTATCGCTATATTCAAATGATCCCAATTTACAGCCTTTTAACGCTTTATTTAAAGTTGTGACTCTTTCGACAGTAAATCTTTCAAGAGACATTTTTTGAACTGTAACACCTCTTCTATCTTTTGTACCTGCATATTTAATATTTTTAACTTGAGTCTTTAGGAATTTTGCTAAAATGCTTGCAACTTCCATTGTTTCTTTGTTTTCTTTATATAATGAAAAATGTAAATAATCTTTTCTTTCACCTAAATTATGTTCAATTGTTGTTGTAACCTTGTTGTTCTTTCTTCTACGTCCTTTATTTGCATTGTGTCCAAATATAAAAGTATTAGATGATGTTGTCACAGATTCAATTTTGTTATGTGCAATTTCTCTAATTAATTTATGAATTTCAGTTCTAATGTCTTTATCATCAAAAACTTTATTTATTTCAACAGTTTTTTTACCATCTTTGAATAAACTCAAAATTTCATCTGCATCTTCTTCACCAAAGTAGTTAACTAACTTCAATCTATCTTCAGGTTCAACTGAACAATTTTCTTCTCTTTCTTTAGCCTTGCGTTCTTGTTCTTGAATAATCTTCTTTTCTTCTTCAGTTAATTCCTTGACTTTGAATCCAGTATCTGTTAAATGGACAACATTTCCATTCAAATCAATTTCATTGACTAAGAAATCGGTATATCTCTGCTTTAATGTACCTCTAATTCTAACATTTGATTCATTATGACATAAAAATTCAGTTATTCCAACATCTGCTTCAGTGACACCACCAAGTTCAGCATCAAGTTGAGATTCGGAGTTAGTTTTTTGTTTCTTTATAGAAACATCATCTTCAACTTCTAATGATCTTTTTGTAGGTTCAGCGGTATTAGACATGATTATAAAACCACAATATAAAATTACTACGACTAATGAATTTTTTTTTTCTATATCTGAAAGCAATAAAATTTTTCAATTGAAAAGTGAAAAATTCATGATACTGCGCCACACCCAAAACCGCAATACGTGCATACCAGCTACAACAGACGCGTTTTTTTCTAAATTTTCTCGAAATTTCACAATTTCAAAATTTCAAAATTTGGGAATCTTTAACATGAATTTAAGGATCCGTTTATAGAAATCGGATTAGAAACTAGAAGATTATTGGTGTTCTCCGATTTGGCTTTGATTTTCCCTTAATTTATTAATTGAAATCTAAGATTTTTATTAATCAGGTCACTGGTATGGCTTATTAACATTCAAACAAATAAGTGAATATATATTTTAGAAACATTTAAATTAAAACAAAAAACAAAGAATATAATCTAGATAAGTAGGCCCAATAAGCATTAGGATGAATAAAATAAAACAACCCACAAAACAGAACAACAGTATTTTGATACCGACATCTACACCTAAGAAAAAAAACATAGAACCAATAACACAACCAACACAACCAAGCAATTATAATCCAGGTGATGATCCACTAGGCCATGAACTGATTAAACAAGGTATACTATGTAGATTGATTGGACGTACAATCGAAGAAAACTTTCATATTGATGTTAAAGCTAAAGATGGTGAAATAATAGGTAATAAAAAAGAATGGACTTTTGGGAGGAATAATCATACTTGCACATATCTGTTGCCCGTTCAAAGCACGAGAATTAGTAATAAACATTTTAAACTATGGATGAATACAAATGAACAGAATGGAAATGAAAATAATTTAATGATTCAAGATTTATCAACAAATGGAACATGGTTAAATAACTCTAAACTAATTTCAAGACAAAATTATATTTTAAATCAAGGTGATGAAGTAGCAATTGGAATTGGAATTGAAAAAGATGTTGTTAGATTTGTTGTCCATTTCCCAAATTTAAATCTAAGAGTTAACAAGAGTTTGAAAAATGAAGAAACTGAAGAAAGTGGCATCCATAAAGATTTCATAATCAAAGATGAAATTGTTGGATCAGGTGCATTTGCAACCGTTAAAAAAACAATTGAAAGGTCTACTGGTATAACTTTTGCAGCAAAAATTATTTCAAAAAAGAAAGCATTGGGTGGATTAGATGGAGTTTCAAGGGAATTGAATATCTTAAAAAAATTGAATCATAAAGGTATTGTGAGTTTAAAAGCATTTTATGAAGACACCGATAATTACTATTTGGTTATGGAGTTCGTTTCAGGTGGTGATTTAATGGATTTTGTTGCATGCAATGGAGCAATTGATGAAAGTGCAAGTAAAGAAATTACAAAACAAATTTTAGAGGCTATATTATATGTACATTCAAAGGGTATATCGCATCGTGATCTAAAGCCGGATAATATTATGATTGCACAAGATGATCCAGTTATTGTTAAAATTACGGATTTTGGATTAGCTAAAAGTCAAGAAAACGAAAGTAGAATGAAGACATTTTGCGGTACATTAGCATATTTAGCACCGGAAGTTATAACAAATAAAAAAAGACAACAACAAACTTTTAATAAGAAAAGATATTTAGGTAATGGTAAAATTACAAAAGATTTATATTCAAATAAAGTTGATATGTGGTCAATTGGATGTTTACTATTTGTTATAATGACCGCACATTTACCATTTTCTGGTTCAACACAAGAAATATTGTTTAAACATATCACTTCTGGAAATTATCATGATAAATTATTAGAAGCAGAAAACATTTCTATTGAAGGTAGAGATTTCCTAAGTAGATTATTAGAAGTTGATGTTGAATTACGATTGAATGCTGCTCAAGCCTTAAGGCACCCATGGTTTAATGAAATTAATGAATGTCCATCACAAGTAAGTTTGTCGCAACATTTATCACAGACCCAAAGATTCAACAATAATAACCATAAAAGTAACAATAAAAAAGATTTCAAAATTCCTAATATACCCAAAGACAATAAACCGAAGGAAAATATAATAAGAGAAGAGGATGAGATCGATATTGATGAAAATGTAACTGAAAATCATAATAATAATAATGATTTGAACACGAGTAAACTCGATGAACCATCACCATCACCATCACCATTAACAGAATTAAATAAATTATCAATCATAAATGAAGAATCAAATCTTATCAATAGCGAAAATATGACATTAGGAGACCCATATATTCCAACATCGACAAAAATGTCAAAGCCAACCCCAGCGCCAAAAGCAACATTTATGTCATTAATTTTACAATCAGGATCATCTTTAGGTTCATTATCGTCATCACAATCAATTTCAGAAACACCTCTCAAATCTAAAAAGTTGGCAATTATTAATATACCTCAAGGTATCCCAACCTTTTATATTGGTAGACTAGACAATTTAAATACCACTATAATGGATGAAAGAATTTCTAAAATCCATTGCATAATTCTAAAACGTAGACATCCAACAAATGACAATAAATTAAATATTGAAAGCTCTACATTAGGTAAAAATGGTGATGTCAATGATTGCAATGATCTCTTCTCATCACCGGCAATGGGATTGGATGATCTCTGGCTTGTTGATTTTTCAACTAATTCATGTTATCTTAATAATGCTAAAGTTGGGAAGAATAAAAAAGTTAAAATTAAGGACGGGGATAAGTTATCATTATTTGTTGATAAAAAGAATAATTCCAAGTTAACTTACTTGATAAAGATTTTTGATAAAACTGGTTTATTCATTGATAATAATGAACATGAGAACGTCAAAGTTCCAATTGACGAAAGTGATAAACGCTTATTTGATACTAAATTAAGCGAAGGTTTAAAACAAGTTGATTCAAGAATTGTTAAAAAGCGTAAAAACGTTGAATCAATCAGCGATATCAGTAGCAAAAGATCTAAATAAAATAAATGTAAAATTAATTAATTGTTGTGTGTAGATTTACTAGATAATATAAGTATAAAAGATAAAAAAAAAAACAAAACTTATTTTATTAAATAATAATAACAATGATAATGAAAATAATAATTATAATAGTAACCCCATTTGAAAAGAACGTATGTAACAACACTTGGTTGTTTTTAAAATTGACCTGAAATTGTTCCAATGTTATTTTTTTTTTATATTTTTTTATTTTTCTGTTTCTGTCTTTGTGGTTGTTTGGATTTCAGTCGACATTTAGATTGCTTTTGCTAATCCAACAGCATCTTTGCCTAAATCATAAATTGAATAATACTTTCTTAAGAAAGCGTCACCAATAATTGCTAAAGGACCAATTGGATCTGGGAAGTCCATTGGAGTAAATGCAGAAATACAGCTACCAGAGACTTCTAAGGTATAATCATAAGGAGAGATTGTGAAGTTATAACCATCAAAAGTTAAAGTTAAATCAGGTAATGAAGCTCTTGCATTACAATCAATGGTGTATTGTCCATTCCAAGACTTTTCAGCACCAATTTGCGCATTAATAATTTCAGCTAATTGGGAAGGTAAGGTAATTAATGAAGTACCGGTATCAATTGCTGCACCATGGTTCTTTAAGTCAGCATATTCCTTACCTAAACCAATACCATCGAATTTGACTTCCCAGTATGCTTTTCTTCTAATTGGTAACCAAGTAATGTCACCAGTGTACTTGGATTTATCATAACCACCTAGAGAACAAACACCACCGTCTTCGGATTTTGAAGAATCACCTAAATAGAATGCAAATTGTGGTGCATCTAATAAACCTTGGTCGATGGCATTATAAATTGGAGGAACAATTTTATTAACAGAGATTGTATCATAAGCTAAACCTAAGATACCGTCAAATTTACCAAATGCAAAGGCTAAACCAGGTTCACTAGTTGCTTCAGCAAAATCTTGTTTAGGAATAACCAAATCACCAAAAGTTAAAAGATCTTGGGAGACATAACCTTCAAGTGATCCTGAACCATATCTAATGGCAAATTCAGTACCATTCTTCTTATAGGTTGAAGATGAATCGTGATCATACTTTTCATGTAAGTAGCAAGCTAAAGAGGAGCATTCTGCACTTGGGACCCATAAGTTAGAGGAACCGGTATCTAAAATAACCTTGAAAGTTTGACCGGGAGTACCTAATTGAATTTCGGTGAAGTACTGAGCATTCATATAGTTAGTTAAAGGTAAATCATGCGTGGAAGATTCAAGAACTGCTTCTTCAACGAAAGGAACATAAGGAGCATTGAAGTTCTTAACAAAGTTAGCGACGTACTTGTTCTTGATAGAATCGACGTATTCTAAGTAGGTGATATCTTTGAAGTTATCTGCGAAAGCATTCTTGTGGATTTTAGCACTATGGACTTTAGCATCTGCACCATCAAAGGTAGCAAGGAAAGCGAGGACGGAGGTCAGGACAGAAGCCTTAATATTCATTGTTGGGGGGTCAATTGGTAGTCAATGGGGGATACTAAACAGGAAAAAGGAGAAAAGCAAGGAAGAAGCAGTGTCACCCCCAGACTGCAATAGATAAAAAAAGTGCACTACTTTATTTGCCCTTGGTGGTTTCAAGTAAAATTGCGATAAGTGGCTTTTCTTTTAATTTTTCTCATTTTCTGTTCCGCGTCGGTCGTCGTTTCGGGGGCTCAACAAAACCTGCTTATTATCTATTCCTATTCCTATTCCTATTATCTCGAGTGTTATAAATATTACACCTTTTATTGTACTACACATGTGCTACAAGGTTACCATTGTCACTTCACCTCTAGTCCTCATCCATGGACATGTCCAACTCCTCATCATGTTTTGTCGTGTTTTTCACGGTACTTATGCTTGGATTGGTACTCATTTTCTTCCTACCAACATGACTGGATGACATCACACTACCAATAGTGGCATTTTTATTGGCCATGTAATCATCCAGCAAGAAGTCCATGGGGGATAATGGCGTTGATTCACTGATCTTTTTCATATGGCTCGGGGATAATACCGATTTCACACTTGCACTCACTTCTATAGGGTCTGATCTCTTAATGTGATTATGGTGATTATGATGGCCTTGGGCTATTTTGATATTTTTAATGTTATCTCCAGTATCCACGCCGCCAAATATGACTGAATTTGCTTCTAGTTTGGGAGATATAAACTTCAACTTCCCACTTTTCGTTCTTATATATCTTCCTTTTATATCATAGATGTACCATTGAAATACCACAATAGCATCAAAGAATACTGTACCTATTGCCCCAAGAAAATAACTTAATTCGGATTTCCAAAACTCTCTAGACCTGTCCCCTCCAATTATCGAGCTTTCAGATAATAATAACGACATTGAATAGAACAAATTCCCAAATAATGCAAAAATGATTAATTTAATCGAGACACCCATTGTTGACTTGAGTTTATAATTTGTTATGATCTGCGGGGTACGTGATACCAAATATAGTAATGTACACGTCCATGCTAATATTTTACCAATTTTAACTTTATTTATTGTGATGAAGAATGAAATTATTTTGTAAATTATTGAGTTATTTTCCATTTCAATATTTCCTATTGGCAGACCTTCAACTTTTGAAAACGAACTCAGTAATATAGTTGACACCAATTTGGTAAGTCCATTATTACGATTTTTCTTAAAAATCCCTTTGACTTTCGGTGACGCTTTGTAATGATGCGGCGTTGGATTTGAATTCGGAGATTTTAAATGGTATCTTTCATTATTTGGTAAAATTTCCGAGTCTATGGATCCATAAGTCTGTAGGTTGTCTCGTAGACTCGTTCTTGGACTTCCGATATGCTTAGGATGTTTCTTTGGTCTGTGATACCATTTGGATTCAGGGTTATGATACATGTTTTTGTAGTAGTAATATTGGAATGCCAATATGATATCTATGCTGCAATAATATCCACTCAACAAAATCTGAAACATCATTGCATTATTCAAAAGACAACTCACTAGGTTAAGAAAATCTCCTGCAAACCAACACATTAGAAAATATATTGAAAAGCCCTCCACCGATTTATCATCGTGGTTTTTGATCACCTGTGGGAGTTGCGCAAAAAGCCAGAAGGAAATCGACAGGTACCCACTGAGTCCTGAAATACTGTTCAGCAACTGCACCTTGTCATATTCCAGTCCTAACATTGTCTCTGTATCTCCAACTATCGATTTTTCAGAGGTAGAGAGATCACCTTGAAAAAAGGAGAAACTTCAGTTTTGATTCAAATCTTCTCAACATGGAAGCGAAAAAAACTTCTCTGACTGATAAGGGTTGATTAGTATTATTTTTAGTATACACTATTATATTCTATATTTTATGCTGCATGTAACATCCAATAATACACATTAAAAACTACACATCCTCCATTCGGATCTCTTCTAGATCTATGTCTACAAATGCAGGCCCCCAACAGCACAATAGTCCCTTTGGACGCCCGTGAAGCGATGTTCTTAACACCCTGACGTATTTTTCGTCGTGAAATATCGCCTCTGTGATTTTCTGCACTTGAATAAGATTGGAATTCTTTGGTAAAAATAAGATAATATTATCTGTATATTGCAACAACACTTTCAACATTTTTTCTAATTTATAAGGTAGTATATTGTTCAAATTAAAATACTTTTCTTTGAAATATTCTGGCCCACCCCATGGTGGTGATCCGAAAATACAGTCAAACTTAACGCTTTTCAAAATTTCCAAACTTTCCAAACTTTCTTTCTTATTTGCATAAATATGGTCATCAGCAATTAGTTCATGTTTTTCTATTTTATCTTCAAAAATTTTATCAATATAATCATCAGGCAATTCTTGATCTGCATAAGTCCAATTCAATGGTAATAGCTTTAATTTATTATTAACATCATTTGCATTAAAATAGATCTTTGCATTATTCACTGTACAATAAAGATGTATTTTATTGATGTCGACTGCAAATACCATATCGAAATATTTTAAAAACTGATTAACATTACCGCCACCACCTGAAAACGCATCCATCACAAAAACTTTACCATTTTTATTCTTAAAACAATGATGTATTATTCTTGCTGTGAATTTCGAAATAATTTCAGGCGTCACACTGAACCACAATTCTTTTGTTAGTAATATACCATCATCATATTTTTCGAAAATATTATGTCTTTGGTTCCAGTATTTTTTCATTATTCCATAAAATTGTTCCTTTTTGCTAAATATTTCATTCATATTTTGTCTATCATAGGAATTGTCATATAATGGTTTAATTTGTTCGACAGTTAATTGTGTATCTGTATCAGCATTTGTTGTAGGTGATGGTGTTGTTGTTGTTGTTGTTGCTGGTGTTGTTGTGTTTACATTTTTGGGCGTTATAGTATGGTCGTGTGGGATATCATCAGAATTTCCCGTGGGTATCTCATTAATCCCTATCGTTATGTTTGTCGTCATTGGCTGCGAAACTTTGTATATTGTTGGTTCCGTTGTATTGTTATTAGTGGATTTATTCTTAAAAAGGAAAGATATTTTGTTGGCTTTTATATTGAAAAACTGAAAAACGAAAAACGAAATTGAAAATATGAAAAAAATACGATAATTATCAAAATTTGAAAATACCAGAGATATCACCAATATTACCATGTTCATATCTTTGCAGTGAAAAAAAAAGTATATACTATGGGTGTTGGTATTTTTCTTTGTGGGTATAAACTGTGAATCGAAAAACTGAACAAGATTAAGGTTCTTTACAAGAAAAAGTTAAAATTCTCCACTTGAGGATTGAATTTTTCACTTTTGATAATACATCAAACTTTATTAGGATAATACCCTCTACAACTCACCATCACCACCACCACATAATTATGGCCAAGTATACCCGTGGACAGGTTTGTGGTGTTGATAACTGTCCATCTCAATTATGGCAGAGAATCAACGGGCGAAACGTCTGTCAATATGGTCATGTTAATGAATTTGATATTGAAATCAACGATGAAGATGAAATTATGACCAACGCTAATGGTGTTGGTAGTAAGGACCACAGTAGGAGATTAGATAACGTTGCTGGTTTGACCACTTCAACAGCCGTTAGAAACAAGTTATTACAAATATCAAAAGATAGGATGATTACTCGTAAATATGGTGAAGATTTTAAAAAACTTCAGGCAAGATGTTATCAAATCATACTATCAAAGAACACACAATTTATAATTAACGAATTAAAATTGAGTCCATATGAAAGTAAGCATTATATGGCAACCGTTAAGAAACATTGGATCAAATTATTAAGCTTGTCCATCAATAAAGCCCTTGATGGTAATAATAAAACTTATAAACTAAGTCAAGTTTTAATGATCAACTATTTATCATTGATTGAAATGAATCTACCAATTTATTTATGTGATTTCATTAACTTAACATATAACAAAAAGTTCAATTTATTAAGATGCGAATACTGTTTACCAAAAGAGTTAAGACTTCAAATACCTATTTCACAAATTAAATCATTCCATGGATTTTTAACAATCAATTATTTTAGTCAACTGTTGAAAAGAAACTTTTATAAGTCTTATATTATGAGTATGTCTAACAACAAATTAAACTATTACCCCTTGTTGATTAAGATCTTGTTGAGGTTGTACTTACCGTTGGAAATTGGTAAAGTTGTTAATAATTATATAGTTAAACAGAATATTTCGTTTAACTATAACGAAATGTACCAGGATGGATTACATCCAGAGTTAAAATTAATCTCAATAATTACAATATTGGCCAATGTTTATTTCAGGCAGCCATCAAACAGAGAACAATTTATCGAATGGTGGTATAGATATAACAAATTCAAAGATTTGGAAGAAACAGGTTTCATAGGCTTAAAACAACGGTTGTTTGATAGAGACATATCCTTTGGTAAATTAATGAAATGGTCTGATAATCAAATCATGCAATATGTTGAATTTTATGAACGGGATATGTTACGGAACATCAACGCCAATAACATAGCAACGAACAATGAGTACAAGGACAGGAGTTCGTTGAAGCTTGCTAAATCCTTGACGGATCTGTTCCCTCCACTCCCAACCGATGCAGCCACAGAACCCAACGGTGAATCTTTGGATAAAACCGTTACGTTTCTGCATGAGGTGTACGACAGCCGTCCAGTCACAGAAACTCCGACAAAACCCGACCTCTCGCCGCCAAGCAACGCCGTTTTACATGCCGTCATCATCTACACCACCACGGTGTACCATTGTACGCCTATGGAGGTGGAGATGGCTGTCTTGAAGGTGCAAACAATAACATAAAACTTAGACAATAGGAAGCAAGAAAGAAAAGTGAAAAAAATACGGAAAAAAGCAACTCCTCCGCTTTCCCAAAACGGCAACCGCTATTGTTATCCCAACCACAAAAGAAAAAAAAGAAAAGGAAAAACATTTCTGTGGTTGATAACTGATAGCCCGAATCAAGCCTTTAAGTAGAGGTGGTCTGCTGTTTTATTGGGTTGCTGGAAATGCCCGGTGTCAAAGACATTCCCCAACCATATCCATAACCATGTCTACCCCTACCCACTGCACCAAGTCTTACATTCTTAACACAGGCGCTGAAATCCCAGCCCTTGGTCTCGGTACCTGGAAATCTACTGATGAAGAATGTTATAATTCTGTGAAAACCGCTTTGGAAAACGGTTATACCCATATTGACACTGCTAGATGTTATAACAATGAAGTGCCTGTTGGCAAGGCGATTAATGATTATTTAAAGGAATCAGGCACACCAAGAGAAAAGCTTTTCATTACAACTAAATTATGGTGTTCGGAGTGTATGAATCCATCAAAGGCATTAGAAGAATCTCTTCAAAGACTAGGCTTGGATTACGTTGATTTATACTTAACACACTGGCCTGTTGCTATGCCAAATGGTGGCGAGTTATTCCCAACCGACGCTAATGGTAATAGAATTGTTTTACCATTTGAAGAATGGAACTATTTACACACTTATAAGGCTATGCAATCATTGGTAGGTACAGGTTTGACCAAAGCCATTGGTGTTTCCAACTACAACCTTCCAAAATTGGAAAGATTATTGAATGACCCAGAAGTCACTATCGTTCCAGCATGTAACCAAGTTGAAATGCATCCATGCTTACCACAACCTGAATTGGTGGAATATTGTAAATCCAAGGGTATTCTTGTTGAATGTTATTCCCCATTAGGTTCCACCGGTGCACCAGTTTTACAAAACGAATCATTGAAATCCATTTCTGAAAATCTCAATATTTCTCCAGCTTGTACTGCAATTTCTTGGGGTATTGCAAGAGACGTTGTTCTATTACCAAAATCCTCAAATCCTGAAAGAATTATCAGTAACAGTAAGATTGTTGCTTTAGACCAAGAATCTGTCTCGAAAATTGAACAAATCGGTAAAGATTCACCAATAAGAGTCGTTAACCCACCTTGGGATGTTAAGATTAACATTTTTGAAAATTTTGATTACTATTGATCAGATGGAAGTTCGTTGTTTAATCATATGATTGTGTAGTTTTACAATTCTAGACAAACATTTTGCCTGCTTTTTATATATATTATTCTGTCAGTTTTATACCATTACTACTACTATTTATATTACAAAAATTTCTCCCGTAATATATTCACTATTTCATTTCTTTTGCTGAGAAATTGATCCAACTGATTGGATTTCAAAATTAAATTCTCATTCAGATTATTATAAAATTCCAGACCTCTATTTAAATTTTCTAAAATTTCCAAATAACCGTTGTATGTAGATGTTAACACCTTTAATGCTTCTAAACGGTTGGAAGATATAATTAATTTATTGTTTAGATTTTCAAATTTCAACAACTTTTCATCAAATTCACTAATTAGTTTAACTTTTCTATTTTCAAATGTCTCGATATACTTCAATTCAGTTTCAAATTTTAGTATTTCATTCTTCAACAAATTTTCGACATTTTTATCAGACTTGTATAATTTAATCAAATCGAAATGTTCCTGTTTTATCCTAATATTTTTTAAGAATTTTTCAATATCATCAGTGAATTTTTTAGCATCTTTCAAAGTTAATTGAATATCTTGGATACAATCATTTAAATTTGGATTTAGTTTTAAATATTCAGAATTAGGAACGTACTTCACCAATTCATTGTAATTATCAAAAATTTTCAAAAATGGAATCAACTCATTAATCTGAACTTTAATTAATTCATCACCATTTTCAGTACCTTGTTTTAAATAATTTTCATAGATTTTAAAAGAATTGATCAATAATGAACATGATTTATCATTATCTATTATATCGAGCTTCCAATTATCATAACCATAAGTTTTAGCTAATGATTCTTCCAAAAGTAGTTGATCTTTTAATAATTTCCAAACATTGTTAAGTTTATTTTTACATTCAAATTTCAAACTGATTAAAGAATTTGATAGATTATTTAAATTTTGAATATTCCCATTTTTGATTAATTCATTGCGATATTCAATTATATTTGTTGGCAATTCATCGTCTGATAAGTGTTTGATTTTTTCAATGATATTTGAATTCTTTACAATGTTATCAATTTCATCAAGAAACTTGTTTGCAGGTGTAGTTATTTCATTTTCTATGAACTCATCGAATCTTAAATTATAAGTTTCAATTTCATTAATTATATGCAAAGGTAATAAACCACTCAAAAATGTAGAATCTAATTCGATCTCCTTTGGTGATAAACATTTAACTAATATTGCTCTCGGTAGTTCATTTAAAGATTTGAATTTTGGGATTTTGTTCAAATATAGCATGTCATTTTCATATTTTAAAATTCGTAGATTGTTTAGAATTTTGATCTTCAAATTTTCGAAATTTTGTAATATTTTACAATATTGTGAATTGTTTATGGTATTGTCGTTTAATAATTGTTGGCATTTTTCTAAATATGCTATAGAATTGCCATATTTTTTATAATCCTTAGAAATATTTGAATATCGGAAATATGAAACACATTTGAAATAAACAGCCTTCAAATTGATGTAGTCATCGAAATGATTGAGTTGGATATCATCATAATAATAATCTGCAATCTGTATTGCCAGTTTGGAAATAATGGAATCTTTTAGATTATCAAGGATGGCCTTTTCATAATAAATTTCTTGAGCTTGCGCAAGTAACAGGTTCATGCAAGAAGTGTTGCAATTACTTAGTAAGTTTAAACAACCTGCGGAATATTGGAAATAAATTCCAGCTCTTTTCAAAGATTCCACACTTGAGTCATTGTAGTAGGAGATGGATAGTTTTGAATAATATGAAGATAACTGTAATAAGCAATGTTCAATTTCCCAATCGATTGATGATGATTCGTTATTGTTCCACGTAAATTTGAGTGACTCAGGTGGCAAGATTTCATTTAATTTATTGAGCAAGGAGACGTATTTTTTCAATTTGGTGATTATTTCCAAGTTAATAACTTGTGTGTTCGTCAATGAATCTGTTCTCAAGTCATTTAATAACTGTAGGTCCCGCTGATACCATTTTGAATTCTGTTTCAGATTTGAATTTATGATATTTGCAACTTGTTCATGGATCCTACAATCGTTGGTTTCTCCAGATTTAATAAAAAGAAACCCAGATTCCGAATCTAGTTCCCAATCCACCATTACAGGATCAATATAAAAGGCTAATGTTAGGAGGAACAGTAAAAGAAATAGGAAAAAAGAAAACACTATTTACCAGTAGTTGTAGCAGATCGCAGGTTCACGTAAACAAAAAAAAATACAAGGCGAGTTATAATAATATAATATACAATACGGCTATATACATACATGCATACACTATGAGGATTGGGAATCGGGGATTTCTATATCTAGAAGATCATCGTTGATCAAATCGGCGTCGTTTTCTATATCGACGATTTGGAAGTTGTTGTCAACCAGGAAAAACCCGGTTAACTTGTCCCTTGGTTTAATTTGGATAGGTGATGAAACAAAACACAGAAAATGCGGGAGACATTTGCTTTTACCAGTGGATAGATTGTTGATTGAGGTTTCCAAGATTTTATCATTGTTAATATCGAGTCCTGAGACTAACTGGCCATTTGATTCTGTGACCCAGTCTCGGTACAATATGATTCGACTGTTATAATAGAGGTTTATGTCTGATTTCAAGGAGATTGTGGGCACAAAGACCTGTTGGTTAATATACGTGTGTGTGTCACCAAGAGTATCCATGTCAGCATCAGTATCAACATCTGTCTCGCCTTCTTCTGGAACGACGTACACCTTATGGTTAAAGATGTCCATTGATCCAACGGTGAAAATGATGGAGTTGTTGCAAGATGCCAGTTTCTGCATCATGAACAATAACTTTTTAAAAGATTGATAAAACTTGATGATTGGAGAATTAGCATTCTTATCATCGACACCTCCGTCGTTATTGAGTATGGCCTTCAAGGTGTTCAGAGACGCCTTGTAGAGACTTGAAAAGGAATCGATGATGATGATGTCAAATTTGAGCAGGAACTCTGGATTTTTGAAAATGACAATCAAATCCAACAGACTGTCTACTTGGATGGACTGGATGTTGTTCGCATAGGATGCATCGTACATACTGTTTCTCTTTATTTTGAAGTAGGGGAACTTGTCCAAGTGTTCGATGACCAAGACGTTGGCATTGTAATCGTTGATGGCGTTTACGATGACGTTTGACAGGATTTCGTAGATGGCGATGGAGTCGATGGCGCTTGAGAGATCATAGATGCCTATTTTGAAACCGTTCCCTCCGAGCAACGACAGATCCAGTTTCTTGATGCCGCTGGAGAGCGTGTGCTGGCTGAAGCTGGGAGTGAACTGCATGCAGCCAGTGATGCAGAATAGGGGGAAAACCCTGTTTGGTGATGTCGCTTTCTGGCACTTGTCAGTTGATGACCGCGGTTTGGAAATTGAGAGAGGGGTGGGATAAATAATAAGTATGTTAGATGTTAGATGTTATATAAAGATATAGAGAAGATCCTACACATCATAAACGGGGGAAAAATTAGATATTAAGAATGTTGAATAATTGGATAAATTAGATATTAAAGATATTGCATTAACTTTGGCATATAGTAGATAAGGGTAATATTTTTTTTTTTTTTTTTGTGATTTTTTGTGATTTTCTTTCTGTATTAAGTATGGTATAGCCAATGCTATCCATCTATTCCAGTTTTTCGTCTTCACTTTCAAGTTCTGGTGCTAAACTTTGGAAGATTGCCCAGAAGTACCAGATACCAACAGCAATGAGGGAACCAATGATTGGACCAATCCAGTAAATCCAGAAGTAAGTTGGGAAAGAACGTGCTGCAACAGCTGCACCTAAACTTCTTGCAGGGTTGATACCAGCACCGGTGTAGTTGATACAGATCAAGTGTCCTAAGAATAAGGAGATACCAATTAAAACAGAAGCAAAATCGTTGAAGGAGGATTTTTGAACAACGGTGATCAAAACAGTGATACATAACAAAGTAGTTGCAAATGCTTCAAGCATTAAACCACGGCCTCTGGAACAACCATTACCTAAAGCGTTAGCAAAGGTGACGGGACCTGGGGTCATAGCACTAGCAGCACCACCTGCAGCCATACCTGCAATGATTTGGGTGCACATCATACAGAAACCCTTGATTGGGTCGACGACTCTGGTTAAGACAAGGGTTAAGGTGACTGCTGGGTTAAGGTTACCACCGGAAACCTTAGCAGTAAGGGTGATACCAATCAAAACACCGAAACCGAAACCAAAGGCAATCATGATGGTCTTAGCTGCAGAGGACCCGTCGTGGTAGCCGTCTAAGTTAGCAGCAGAGGCAATCACGTAGGCGGTCCATAAGAAGATGAAAGTACCAATGAATTCACCAGAACAAACGTATAAAACGTTAGTCCAGGAACCCTTTAGGGCAAAGAAGTTGGTGACTTGCTTACCTCTGGAGGTAGGAGCGTTTGGAGCAGCAGTGGAATAACCGAGACCTTGTTCAGCGTCCATTGTGTGATATAGATATGAGTTGTATTAAGTAATTAAAGTAAGTAAGTAAGTAAAAAAGAGTAAAAAAAAGAGTAAAAAAAAGAGTAAAAAGAGTAAAAAGAGTAAAAAGAGTAACACCACTACACCACCGTACTGACCATGCCAGACATCCTCCTTTTATACAGCAGCCGTCAGCAGCCGTCGGACCATCGCTTTCTTCAGCAACAATGCAGCCAACGCATGGACATTTTTCTGCCTGCCCAAACGGGAACCAGCGAAAAAATAGAACATAAGTGGAACAATGCCGGCAGAAAAACCATTTTGGGCAAGCCCTCCTCACACTGTTTACCTTTTGCTGCTTGTAGCAAACAGCTGCTGGGCGGCGTTGTTCTCAAAAGACACTGTCACGGTCGCGGTCGCCGTCGGCGTCGCCGTCGGCATCAGTGCCTCTCGTCAGTTCGGCCTTTGGCGGCGAGCCACTGTAGACAATGCGTCCCCGTGCATCGAAGGTTGCATTCTCGTCACTTATAGGAACAACGCCCCTGAATGCCTCGATTTGCACCTTGGACAAACCCATGTCGTCTCGTGGAATCCACACCATAGGACACTCTGCCTTCAGATCTGGACAGTCATATTCACCCTCGTTTCCCTTCTCGTCGTAGTTCCAGTAGCTGTCTGGAATGTACTCCTTCAGGTCGTGGTAGGTCAGGTACTTCCACGGTTGTAAGTACCGCAGAACAAGGTTCGGCTTTGCCAGGTCGCTACGGTCACCTTCAATAAGCAACGGTTCGTTCAGTACAGTCTCTCTGTTGGAAATCGCGTCGAAGTGTTCAAGACCATTCTGTTGGTTGGCAGCAGTGTTGTATTCGTCCTCTTCATTGTCACTGAATGGTGATTTCTCATTTTGTAACTTGCGGGTTTCGCCGAGCGTTCTTGGGTCTTTCCATGAAACTGTCTCGGATTCACCGTCCAAGGGTCTCATGCATGTGTTTGGTAAAACCTTAATGAGATTATCAAACGCAATGTTCATTTGAACATGGAACAGAACGGTTACTCCGGTGAAGATAGCCTCTAAAACAATACATCCCCAAGACTTACTGAACACAAACAATCCCAGTAAACAAAACTCGGCTAAATAGAGTCCAACCATCAAATGGAACATTGATCTTGGGTAGTTCATACCGAGGTTGTCCGTTCCAATTCCTGTAATGTAATTTAATGTGTTCATGTATGCCAAATAAATAAACAAGAAGGCGAAAAACGTAAACAATAGGATAATTGGTGAAATCATGGAATAAACAATGGAAATAATGGCTAAAACTTCATACACTGGATATGTTGTACCCCATGCCATGCTGCCCAATGAAGTATATCTATTATATTTTTGTCTGGCTGTGGTGTCAAGGAGGAAACTAAAGACATAGAATAGAATAAATGTAACAATTTGGAATAAAATACCTCCCGATACTGAAAATCCATTAAGAATTATGTAAGAAATGAAAAAATTCGATGATTTAGGAATGTTACTAGATAATAATGTTAATGCACTCGTAGGGTCCTCAATAATTTGTGTTGCAACCGCTGAAACCGAAGAAGCAATTGTAACAACCAAAAAACTCTGCACCACTTGGAATGCAAAATATGCATTTTGTGTAAAATATTCAATTGATTGATTTGTCAAACATCCACTCAATTTTGCCATGGATCTAATGAAAATTGGTAATAACATCATCAAAATCGCCAATAACACGGATGGTAGCAAAGAAGTAATCAGACCTAATAACACGTCTGGTAAATTATAAATGAATCTTAACCATGGTAATTTATTAGTTAAATATGTTAAATTCGAAATAAAACCAACAAATGCAACAGGAATTGCCCAAATAATAATCAATGCAACAATGGCTGCAACTGCACCTGATAGTCTAACTAATTTTTCCCACCAAAAAATTCTCATGTTTGGCCAGAAAATATCGCCTGGTGAAACTCCAATATGTTTTGGTGAGAAATGTAATGGTTGATCATGAATTGTAACTTGATAGGCTAATTGTGCATAATATTGATTTTCAAATTCAACTGCAATGGTGTTTAATGGCTTAATAGATTTATTTTCGTTAAAGTTTGGATTTTGTAATTCTTTAATTTCCTCATTTAATTTAGGAATCTTTTCCTTACAATATTCTAATAAGTCATGTTTCTTACCAATAATCTTAGTTTCTTTAATTGTTGGCCATTTCTTTTGTGGAACATAACAAACAAGTTCATTTGGTAATTCGATGGTTTCACCTTTCTTATCCTTTTGTAATTTAACTTTCATGGCCTTTTTAAGTAACTTATTAAGTTGAACTTCTAATGTATTAACCAAACCATCTCTTTCCTTAATTTTTTTAGTCAATTTCTTAGAAACTTTTGCAACCCAAATTTTTTTAACACCTTCAAACAATTTAAAAAATTCATTCTCATCTAAATATTGATCAGGAATAGTTTGGAAAATAACCACCCTTGAACTTAATTTCTTTGCATAATAAGGTGTTGATAATAATAGATATCTTAAGTTTGTGTAAAAATGTAATTCCCTATAAATGGTAAACATAATCGCACTGAAATAAATCCATGACACGAAAACATGTGCATAATATCTACCAGGTGATTTACAATTTGAAATACTCAACTGGTTTAAACCGGTTTCATTCATACCACCCGTTGCATTAACTGGAAGCAAAATCACCCATAATATGATACCACCAGCACCAAATGAACAAATAATCAATAAATATCTTAAAAATAGATAACCGTCAATACCACTATATTTAATAATAAATGCAGGATTCTGATATTTCAGAACAAGAGATTTTAGCCAAAAAAGTGGTGTTAATGGTAATTTTTCAGGTCTTTCATCTTCAGGCAAGATATCACAGTACGCTTTTGGTTCATACACTCTTTTGAATTTGAGTCTCAACAGCAAGAAAAGTGTCACAAAAATAGCACAGATGACACCATTTGTGATCACGGCAGTAATAACATCCTGGGTAGATGTAGAAGTTGATGTTGACGACATTTGTGGATGGGGCTAGGAAACAAAAGGAAAGAAGAAGAAGAAAGAAAGGAAAAGAAAAGGAGAAAAAAGCTTGTCCGAAACACCAATACACGTAAACACCCATTTTCCACCAACCCAGATATGTAAACAAAAACAAACTGGAAAAACTCACGAAAAAAATAAGGAAAATTTAAAACAATAGATCAAACGCCGCCCGCGGTTCGAGCCCCGCCATTGTTGACCGCTCTGCACAGAAGCTTCTATTATTATAATCTACAAACAGCGATTAAACACCGATTACACATCGATTACACAACTCAAACTACAAGAAGTACTCCACAACTGGCTTCTTGGTCGGGATCTCACGGTTCACCGCCCCGTTGTGATCTCCACTGCTCTCAAACGTCGTGTACTCCCTGTTCAAGGTCTCATCCACTCGCAGAATGGCCGCCACGTTCCCACATCGATAACAGTAGTTCGGTGCTGACCAAACAGTAACCAATCCTCCATCAAACAACTCTTTGTACCCTTCCATCACCAACTGGTGGGCCCTTGCAATCAACGATATCTTGTTTCTATGTAAGAACTTGCTCGTTTCCATCTCACCAAATAAATAACCAGCACCTCTTGGTGATAACGCCCAACCTTTAATATCCTTCTCTGGATCCGACCACAGTAAATCACACATACTACCATCGTGTGGAACCTCCTGTTTCCTGTCAATTAGTCTAATATCATTCATATCTTCCAGATTTGGACTCAACCCTCCATGAACACAGAAAATCCCATCTTCATTACTCACATTACTCATTATATATGCGCCTAATGATAAATAGTCAAACAATTCACAACAATACCTCCAGACATTTGCACTATTATACTTTCGAAGACATTCATCATAGAACCCATACACTGAGCTGATTTGTCTAGATTCATGATTCCCTCGGATAAGATATATTCTATCAGGATATTTTAGCTTATAAACAAGCAACAGAAGGAAAGTCTCCAATGAATAAAACCCACGATCAACAAAATCCCCCAAGAATAAATATTTACTCTCAGGTGGTGGTCTTCCAATTTCAAACAATGTAATCAAATCATGTAATTGACCATGAATATCTCCACAGATAACAACGGGTGCTTCAATAACTTGAATGTTACTTTCTTGAATGAGTAATTCTTGTCCTAATAGACACATTTCTTGAACATCTTCCTCGGCTATGGGCTTGCACTCCTTCACATCAAGCAGAATCTTGTCCAAATCCAGCATATCGACGTGATTCAATGGCAACTACTTTCTTCTAATCAAACAGTATCTATTATACTAATGAACAAACAGTGTTTGTTTGTTGTTGTTGTTGTTGTTGTTGTTGTTAATGCAAATATTTTATAGAAAACTATACTGAAATTCGAGATTTTCAATTTTATCTCTGCGTAATTTTTCCAATTTCTTTCTAAACAATCTTCTATAAACTCTACAATCGACTAACTTAATATACCCTTCCTCCAAATAATGACCATAGAGAAAAAAAAAGTGCCTCCAATTGTACCTATGAAAAAACCAGGACTAAAATCGTCCAAAATTGATGATGAAAACCAAATAATATTACCAAATCTCAAAGCAAGAGAAGAACCACCACAAGAATATTATCATCGAAACCATCAAAACATGAATACTTTAATTGACCAGATATCGTTAAACACCGAATTTTCAGTCCCCAAACAACGCAAACATGAGCCAAAGGTATTGAAACTCGATGATGTTTTGAAACCGGTAATCAGGAATGATATAAAAATAAATCATACACCAATAATACAACAAACTAAAAAACAACCACCAATTGTTAAACCAAAACCAGTCATGAGACCAAAACCGGTTCCAAAACCGAAACTAAACTCCTCACCAAAGCCAAACCAACATGCTGAACCAGTCCAGCGGTTCGATAATACTCCCGATTTCCTCAAGGAAACAATGCAAAGAAGACTGCAACTGTCAAATGCAATTCCATTACCTGGTTTAGTTACAAAATCTCAAACCACTTCACCATATAAAACACTACAAGTCCCATCAGCCCTTAAAAAATCACACACAATGCCAGCATTCTCGGCTAAATTTCCAGAACCGTTAGTGCATCCAAATAAAAGACGGTCTAAAGGTCCACGGAGGAGATTACCCACACAAGTATCCCAAGATTCATCACAGAATACGTCAAATATTGACATTTCTACACAGAAAAAAAAGCCACCTGTCCCCCCAAAGAAAAAGATTGTATTCTGACCTTTTCATTGTGTATTTGTAGTTGTATAATGTACTTTATTATATTATACTTAAAGACTTTAATAATATCGTAGATTACAACAATACTCTATAAATAACAATATTTTACCCAAATTCGCTTGTTTTTGTTGATTTTCTTTTCAAATATAGCTAGCTAACTCTTTGGATTTCATCAACACCTGATTTTATTTTTTTTTTGGTCTTTTCTCAAAATTTTTTAGACTCCCAACCAACGGCAATGAAAGATAAGTACGTATAACAGAAATACAGATTTTTGTTCAATTATAATAAAATACTAACCTTTCTGTTTTTTTTTTTTGTATAGGCCCACACAAAACAAGAAAAATCCACTCTATATCATTCTCACATTTTTAATAACAACATTTCTACTATTCACATGGAGAAATAACTTAATAAATGAACAACAAAATAACAAACCACTAATAGAAGACGATTTATATCGACCTAATTTCGAAAACGTGGAAGGTGTTGAATACGTCGACTTAAAAGTAGATTCTCAAGCAACAGCTCAAGGTTGGAATAATAATGAAAGGGTCTTATTCCTTGTCCCATTAAGAGATGCAGCTGATCATTTACCAATGTTCTTCAATCATCTTAAAAATATGACATATCCACACAATTTAATTGATTTATCATTTTTAGTATCTGATTCAAAAGATAATACAATGGAATTGTTATATTCATCATTAGAAGAAATTCAGTTAAATGAACAAGATCCAGATATGCCGTTTGGAAACATTGAAATTTATGAAAAGGATTTTGGACAATCTGTTAGTCAAAGTTTCTCAGATAGACATGGTTTTAAAGCACAGGGTCCAAGACGTAAAAATATGGCAAAGGCTAGAAATTGGTTGACATCAGTTGGTTTAAAACCTTACCATTCCTGGGTTTATTGGAGAGATGTTGATGTTGAAACTATACCGGTGACAATTTTAGAAGACTTAATGTCTCATAATAAAGATATCATTGTCCCAAATGTTTGGAGACCTTTACCTGATTGGTTAGGTGGACAACAACCTTATGATTTAAACTCTTGGAAAGAAAGTGATGGTGGCTTACAATTAGCTAAAGGTCTGGATGAAGATGCAGTTATTGTTGAAGGATATCCAGAATATGCCACTTGGAGACCTCATCTTGCTTACTTAAGAGATCCTTATGGTGATCCTAACACTGAAATTCAATTGGATGGTATTGGTGGTGTTTCAATTTTAGCAAAGGCACATGTCTTTAAGTATGGTTCACATTTCCCTGCATTCTCATTTTTAAAACATGCAGAGACTGAAGGTTTTGGTAAAATGTCAAAGGCAATGGGTTTTCAAGTTGTGGGATTACCTCACTATGTTATTTGGCATATTTATGAACCTTCAAATGATGATTTAAAACATATGGAATGGATGAAGAAGGAAGAATTAAGACAATCAAAATTAGGTGATGTTAACAAAATTTATAATAAAAATTTAAATAAAGGTTTTGAACTTGTCGGCGATGATTGGGAAAGGGAGAAGAATAGAGTATTAAAAAACTCTGATCCTTTCAAATTAGAAAGACCGATTATAGTGGATTGGTCGGAATAATTAGAATCTATAAATTAATTTATTTATAATCGTTATGTACGTACTTATTTACATTTCGTTCATTCATTTGCTTATTCACTCACTCACTCATTCTTTTCAATTCTATCGTTTTTATCCCTTTTAAAAGCAAAACTTAATTTACGTCCCATAAAACCACTACCATTAGTAGAATTACTTACATTGCTTTCAGTGGTGCCAGTATTTCCGACAGTAACTTCTTCTTCAATACTAACACTACCATCATTTGACCCATTGGTTATTCCTGAGTGTTGTGAGTTAGAAATTAATGAATTTTTACGTGATAATTTAAAAAATCTGGATGATCCAAAACCTAAGTTCTTGGAACTATGATTTGATGATTCACCAGTATCTTTGCGTCTTATAATCTTTTCATCAACAGAATCTTCAAATTCAATTTCGGTCACTGCATTATTTGACAATGTCTTTGTTGGACTTGCACCAAATTTCCCAATTACTGATTTTATAAACGATGGTGATGTTGAAGCATAATCATGATTAACACTTTCAATATTAATATTTTGTGAATGGTTACGTGTATGCATACTTTCATTAGTTAATTGTCTAAATATTGAATCCTTGGTCTCTAATGATCCATTATTTAATACCATTTTATCATTATTATTATCATTAAGTGGATTTGTTGAAGTCATTGAAATAGGTGCACCCAAAAATGAAAAATCATTATTTTTACCAGTTGATGATGATGGTCCCCATGTAGCACTATGAACATTATGCATAGGACCAGTGTTACCATTACTCCAAATACTTGAACCAAAACTTGTACTTCTACCTCTTGTATCTGGTAACAGAGAATCTAAGTTGGACGAATTATTGGTGGCTTTGGTATTAAATGATTCAAAAAAGTTATTGCTATTAGCATTACCATTGTTATTGCTGTTGTTTTTAGTATTTGCATTATTATTTAATAATAAAGAAACAGGGTTTAAGTCATTATTTGAATGGAATGGTGATGTTATAGCAGCATGTGTTAAATCAATCATATTTGAGTCCAGATGTGTCTGCATTGATTGTGGTGATCCAATCAATAAACCTGACTGCGAACTTGATGTTATCGGAGCAAGTGATGGTTGGGGTGTAGAAACTGGTTGTTGCAACTTATGATTATGGTGATTATGTTGTTGTTGTTGTTGTTGCTGCTTTTGTTGTAGGGGATTACTTGTTAATAAGCTTAATGAGGTCACTGTATTATGCTGTGGTGTTGAATTGATCATCATTCCATTTAAATTATTTTGATAAACATCAAATCCATTAATTTGTGATAAATTAGGTGAGCTTGATAATACACTTTGCGCCGATGTGGGTGGCATCATAGGTAATTGAACACCTGATAAATTCGGTGATAGTAATGATTTTTTTGATTGCGTCTCAAACATTAAATCCAAATCCCCACCATCAATCAAATTTTGTGGTAATAACATATTGACAGATGTTGGGCCATTATTTAAATTAGTTTGATCATGTGAATCCATTGATAAATTTATCGACCATGGATTATTATTATTTGTATTATTTGAATTGTTGAATTCTTCTGAGCCATGAAATGAGCCGGCAGTTGATATTCTTGGACGTATAATATTTCTAATTGAGTTGTTGGCACTGGCGTTATTATTGGTGTTGGAATTATTGATGTTATTAAAGACATTAATTGAAGAGGTTGAATCTGGTGATGTTAAAGAATTATAGAAATAGCCATTAGCATTAGTTTTATTGGTTGCAGTTGTTGTATCTGAAGAACTTGACTTAATATTCATATTAACGCTTAATGGGGTATTTCTCTTTTTATTTTCTTCATATTTAGTTTTCATTTTATTAAATTTTTCAAATTCAGATTTTTGTAATAATTTATAATCAGATTCTGCCTTTTCGTCAATGGTAACAATTTCATTTAATAATTCCTTTTTCCATGCAGGCCTCAATTTAAACAATTCATCCAAATGTTCTAAACCTTCCTTATCTAACAAACCTGTATTTTTATCACTATGATTATTAATATTCTCAAAAAGTTTAAAAATTTTAACCTTTACTGTCTCTAAATTTTTCCTATTATTAATTTCATCTTTGATATCAGTTTCAAAACTTTCAACTTCTGAAAATAATGAAAAAATTTCTTTATTCAGTTCGTTAATTTCAGCAGTTAACTTGTTTAGTTTTTGAGGGTATTCTTTGGCATTTAATTTAGTTTTAATTTTCATCTTTTCAATTTCCAAGTTCCATTCATTCATTGCTGAATTTAAAGAGTCGATCTTCTTTCTAGTTTCATTAATTTTCTTTTCATCCAATGTAATTCTGTTTGAACCTTTAACACGTTGTTCTTCCAGTAATTTGATTTCTTGTCTCAGACTAGTTCTATTATTATCTTCAATTTTTCTTCTCTCCTTTGCTTGATCCCTTGTTGAAATCAAATTCATTTCTTCGTCCTTAATTTCATTTCTCAATTCATTAATTGATTTGAATAGATCATTAGAATCTTCTAAGGTTGCAATTAATAACCATTTTAATTCGTTGACATCTTCAATGAGATGAGGATTGATATTTTTCAGATTTTCAATATACTTGATAAATTTTTCATCATTTTCATTATTTTGATCATTAATTAGTTTAACTTTTTTTGATTGGGATATTCTTTGCTCATTGTTATTTACAAGACTGAAAATGAATGAATCCATATTATCATTAGTGATTGCATTAATTTGAGTTGATGAAGTTTTGATATATACAGGTATACTACGAGATCTGAAACCAGCAACATTAAAGGGAACTAAATCAATTTGATAGTTTGTATCAGGTATTAAATCTTCTAATATACATTTATTCAAATTTCCGTTAATTACTGCCGTTTCAATACCATTAATATACAATAAGTAATGAGCGATATTTGAACTTAGTACTGAATCATCATTGATACTACTATTGAGAGTTTGCAATTCTTTTAAACTAGGTTCTCTTTTTGTGTCAGATTTTGCAGATATGATTGGAGTCGTGGAGGTTCCACCATAATTTTCTGTATTAAGTCCATCATGTGATTGCTTAATCCAATGAATGATAATTGATGTGCTACTAATTTTATCAACTGAAATTAAAGGAATTTTGGGTATAGGCAAACATAAACTTTTAACAGAAGTTTCAATTGGCAGAGATAAAAGGATGGAAAATCGATGTGTTAGCCATAGTAAACCTGCAAATGCTAACAGCAGGATGATCAGCATGAATGATTAGTTGTTTATTTTTTTTAAGAAAAAGAAGAAGGATTCTGTGGAGATCAAAAAAACAACAATCATTGGAGAAAAATAGAAATTTGGAATTCAAAACCGTGAAAAACGGAAAAAATGGAAAATTTGGAAAAATGTTACAGTAACAAACAGGAATGAAATTATAAATACAAATATATTAATATTTTTGCTTATATTTATTGGGATAATCTATTAGCGTTAAAAGTAGGTACAAGAGTGATATAAATGCCAGGATATAAAGAGCGTAGAGTTATTGTTTAGAAAAAATGCAAGGAGCGGGGAATCGTATCTATTTAGATTCATTTAGTTCTACCAAAGTCTCATGGGAACTTGCAGAACTTGTTCTGTAAAGCTTGGCAGCACCTTTGTGAGTATATGGATTTACCAAAGAATCATGATATGCTTCTAATACTGCAGCTTTTAAATTTTCAATTGATTTTGGGGAATTTTGAAAATGGAATGCAATTCTGTTACCCATGGTACGAACGTTGTATTTCTTTGAAATTGCTTCATAAACCGAAGGATTTATTTTAGCCCTTTTAGGATCAAGGAAGACAAATGATGTATCAACTGGAGATTCTAATGGGATATCATTAGCAATACAAAATCTTTCAAAATCTTTTGCGTATTCATGTGAAGTTTTAATTTTTTCGAAATTATCATCGATTGCAATAGATGCCATTTTAGCTAACATACCAGCTTGTCTAATACCACCACCATTTTGTTTTTTGAAATGGTTACATTTTTCAATGAATTTTTTATTACCAACTAAGACAGAACCAAATGGTGCACCAATGGATTTAGAGAGACAAAGTGAAACAGAATCAAATAATTTACAGTAATCTAAGATGGAAATACCAGTTTCAGCAGCTGCATTCCATAATCTTGCACCATCACAATGGAATCTTATATCATTTTCTTTACACCAAAGTGAAATATTAGCAAGTTCATCATAGGGGGTGATTATACCATGAAGTGTATTTTCCAACGAAACCACTTTGGTTGGAGCCATGTGAATATCACCGTCATCTGGAATATAATTTTCTAAGATATCGTCTAGAGTTAAATAATTTTTGTTTGCAGGAATCACTGGAGTGACCATAGCTTGAGATAAGGTTGCCAAACCACCAGCTTCATGGGTATAGACATGCGCTCTGTAATCACATAAGATGGAATGAGGAGGTTGGAATAGATGTCCTCTTAAAGCAATTTGATTTGACATTGTACCTGAAGAACAAAATAATGCAGCTTCATGTCCAGTTAGCCTCGCAAGCTTTGATTCAAGTTCAAGACAGTCGTCATCCTCTTTATAAACGGAGTCACCTAAGGAACAGGTTAAAACAGATTCCAACATTTTTTGTGTTGGAACAGTAAAAGTATCTGATCTAAATTCGTTGTGAGTTTGGAATAATTGTTGAACAGCAGGCATTTTGAATGGGGAGAGTTTTTTTTCTTTCTTTGGTATGAGTAATTAACAAAATGAATCTAATACCAACAGTCTAGAGAACAAGAAAGAGAGGGCATAAAGCATCATATTTATACAAACAGATGGGGTTGTATGAGTAATCCCGAATCGGGATGATAGAGTGGAAACGCTGAAAAATAAACCCCTACACGGATAAAATAAAAATCAAATGTCCGCTCAGAACCATTTTTCAACTAAGTTTTTCCCTTAATTTTGAAAGTGCCAATAATGATAAGAAGATGGTTGAAGTTGGTAGCTATAGTAAAACAAAGTCGAAGATATCGAATATCCCATTAAATAAACAGATATCTTAGAAATAGGAGTTGTTAATCACAGATTGGTGTTTTCGTGTGCCATTTTACAACCACAAACAAGCGGAAAAAAAGCGGCAAAAGCGGGAGAGCAGAAAGAGGGAAAATGATTGGATGTTTGAAACACGTTAAGCAATATGGTCAAATAGGTTCAACAAGCAACACAAGGGAATACAGAAAGGTCAAGAGAGACCTAGGAGACCATAAAGGCAGAAACTGTCAATCCAAGAGGTGAAAACAGCTTCAACAAGGTGGTTCGTGAAGTTTTAGGGGGATTTTGACACCTTTAGGGGAATTGGAGGGGGCGAGTCAGGACGAGTCGGGACAGAGTCGTGTGGAGTCTGACTGGGTGTTGACTTGGCGCGACTCTGGGTGACTTGGCTTTGACTTGAAACTGCCTTCCCAGTTCAACAATGGGATTTGCGCTGCACAGCCATAAACGGTTTTGTTCTGTCTTTGACTTCGCCTGACTGCGGTTCCCGGTTTTTTGACTCGGGCGACTTTTTGAAGATTACGTAAACACCAGTATCTTCATCATTCACTACAATAATCGCAGTTCTATTCTATCCTCTGATTATTCTGTTATGTTGTGTCATATTCCTTCTTTTCAGTATGTTTTATTTTATTTTATTTTATTTTATTTCATTTTTTATTTTGAACGATGTACACAGAAGTATATAGAAGGTAGTATGGATAATAAATAGTAGTATAATGATGTAGTTGGAAGATGCAATAAATTTCAGATTCGTTATTTAAAAGATAGGACTATTTGGGTTTTTTAAGCATCAACTTTTCTAACACCAGCGTCTCTAAATACAGAATCACCTTCAGCGTAAGCTCTACCTAAACCGAAACCGACACCTAACCAGACAGGGAATGCTCTTCTTTTGAATAATAAAACAGATAATACAACACCTGTACCGAATCCTAAACCGGTCTTGACAATTGCATTAGAAATGGCAGTATCCCACGCATTGGAGATGATGCTTGCAGATGCTGGGGCTGTGATTGGGGCAGAGGAGGTTTGAGCTTCTGACATGGTTGGTCTATAAGGGGAACACAAGTAGGATCTTACGCTCTGTTTATTATTTAGGCACACATACCATCTGTTCAAATATACATGTTGTGAATTCATTGGGAGAAGACGAAATTTGGAGTTCTGCACATCTGTGCACCAGTAGACACGGTCTGATCCAGCCAATCAGAGCACGGAATTCCCTCGAGATGCGTGTTTTTACGTGTTTATAACGGTCCAATAATCAGGGTGGGTATCTGAGACAGCACAAAATGGACTGTGGTTACATATATGATACTTCCGAAGGCCAGATCCATACAAATATGCATGGGAACCCCCCTTCCTTGTGCCTCTCTTCCCCTTCCTAACACCCAATTGTGTTGCAAAATCCTGAAAAATTCCTCATTTTGCTAATTTTCTCGTCGAAAACGTTGCGCTTTCCTTTTTTCGGCTATAAACAGTTTGTGGATTACTTGTATATACTATCCTTGTTTCCTTTAAGTTGTTTTCTTCTTCTTTTTCTTTTTTTTTTTTGTTTCCTTTCGTTAGACCCCTTTTTTAGTACAACAAAATGGCTTCTACTACCCCAGTTATCCCAACTTTCACAGTTCTTGATTACTCCAAATTTGCTTTAGCAGGTGCTATTGGTTGTGGTGTTACCCACGGTTCCATGACTCCAATTGATGTTGTCAAGACCAGAATTCAATTAGAACCAACCAAATATAACACTGGTATGTTCGGTTCTTTCAAGAAAATCATTTCTGAAGAAGGTGCAGGTGCATTATTAACTGGTTTAGGTCCAACCATTCTTGGTTATTCCATTCAAGGTGCATTCAAGTTCGGTGGTTACGAATTATTTAAGAAGATCTTCATTGATAGCTTAGGTTACGAAACTGCATCAAACTACAAGGATGCTGTTTACATTGGTTCTGCTGCTATTGCTGAATTCTTTGCTGATATTGCATTATGTCCATTAGAAGCAACCAGAATTAGATTAGTCTCTCAACCAACCTTTGCAAATGGTTTAATTGGTGGTTTCACCAGAATCTTAAAGGAAGAAGGTGTTGGTTCTTTCTACGCTGGTTTCACTCCAATCTTATTCAAACAAATTCCATATAACATTGCTAAGTTCTTAACTTATGAAAGAGCAGCAGAAGCAATCTACGGTTTCGTTTCAACTCCAAAGGATCAATTATCATCTGTCGCAACCACCGGTATTAACTTAGGTGCCGGTGTTATTGCTGGTTGTATGGCTGCTTTCGTTTCTCAACCTGCTGATACCTTATTATCCAAGGTTAACAAGACCAAGAAGGCTCCAGGTCAATCCACTGTTGGTTTATTATTCCAATTAGCAAGAGAATTAGGTGTTATGGGTTCATTCGCTGGTTTACCAACAAGATTATTCATGGTTGGTACTTTAACCTCCTTACAATTCGCTTTATACGGTTCTATTAAGGGTGCTTTAGGTTGTCCTGCAGGTGTTACCCTTGGCGGTTCATCCCATTAAATAGAATAATATAAGATTAACTACTTTATTTATCATTAACTTATATATCTTATTTATTCATTTTTATCAAATATCATTAGCTTATTCCTTTTAATGTTATTACTTTATTCCCAAACTTAATTCGACAAAGTATTCCTTTTTTTAAAGCAATAAAAAGTACACAAAAAAGAAAAGAAAAACGTTCCACTTACAGTGGCGTCTCACTAGGAGCCTCAAAAACAGGTACAATAGGTGCCACTTCTGCAACTGCAGGAACTGCAATTTCATTTGTAGATACAGGTTGTTCCACAGGTTGTTCCATTGGTTGTTCCACAGGTTGTTCCATTGGTTGTTCCACAGGTTGTTCCATTGGTTGTTCCACTGGGTGTTCCACTTCCATGTCACCATTCATATACCTGCTTAATTCATTATCTAAATCTTCCAAAGACTTAGGTTGTTTCTTAGCAGGTCTTTCCTTTCTTTGTCTAGGTTTAGGCTTTTGACTGTTTTTTGGCATATTGATTCTATCAGCCAACGACATGGTGGTTGATACGTTGATAATTTGACCAGCGGCCAGTCTACCATCAAATCTGTCAATTGCAGTCAACGCATTATTAGGATTTTTGAAAGTAACAAATGCAATACCTGTAGATCTGCCATGTGTATTGAACTTAATTTCCGAATTGGTGATTGGTCCAATGGTCGTCACCAATTTATTTAAATCATCAATGGTTAAATCTGGGTGTAGATTAGTTATCCTGATTTCTCCTGATCTGATAGGAGGTGCACGTGACGCTGGTGCACGACTTCTGAATCCACGACTAACACCTCCGTGTCTTGGTTTATTTATACTACTCTTGCCACCTCTTCTTGATTGTCTCTATAACAATTAATATACGTTAATGAAATAGGATGGTATAATGTTAGTATTAGAATTAATAATCTATCAATTAATGGTGGATATTGCATACTCTGGTGTTCTTGGATCCGGATCCAATAATCTCATCTAATGATCTTTCTAATGCTGATGACATTGTTTATCTAATGTACAAATACTGATTCACTTAAACATAAACCTCTTCTTGGATAGTCATTCAATCGATCCATCGTTTTGGTATATGTGGAATTTGAGGTTTGAAATTTGAAAGCAATTGCGCGTGATTGCGACGATCGACCTGGATTAGTGGAAACCTCCTTCAGCTACCTTTATCTCTTCTAGATATCCTCAATTCAGTGTTGTTCTTTCACTTAAAGGTTGTCATCATAAGACTGACTATTGATCTATTTTTTGTAGCTCTACTTTTTTGTTCTTTTTAGAGTTTCTTGAAATGCAGTAGGTTATGTTATGCTATATAAAAGATTACAAGTATAAACATTATTTAGGAGAGGTTTTAGCAGGATAGTCGTTGTTTAGGTATTCTGTTGCTAATATACCCAATGTATTGAGCATTGAAGTTGTCGTTGGCGATTGTAATTGCGTTGGCGATTGAGAATGCGTGGTGTCATTTGTTCTGGAATGTTGCATCGCTATCGGTGTTGGCAGTATTGGTTGCTGTTGTGCATGATGATGCGAATTTTGTTGCTGTTGATGATAGAGTTGATTTTCTAATTTCATTATATGCTCCTTTAATAAATTATTCTCATTAATTAGTCTCTTGACCTTTTCTGTTTTCAAGGTTTTAATATACTTGATGTATTTCAAGTTTCTGGAATTTAGTTCATTATTCTCATTTTTTATCAAATTCAATTGCTTCTCCAAATCTTCAAATTGTCTAATTAAGATTGTCCTTTCAATATTAAAGTCATCTGATAAATTTAAAATTTCGTTCTTCAATAATGAATTGTTCAAATTCATTCTCAATATCGTTGACTTGATTTCATTAATCAATGCATGTACATCTGGTATATCATCAATCGTTCGAATATCCCTTAATTTTTCCAATATTTTGCTCACATAACTATCAATTTTGGTAAGATCGATTTTATATTGACTACCAGAGTCGCTTTCCCCGTTTTCTAAACTATGCGGACTGCTACCGCTGGTGTTATTTGTATCATTTGGAGAGCTGGTGATGCCGTCAGGATCTCGAATTGAAACAGGTGGTCTTAGGTTTAAATCTATATTATTGTTGAGATTAGTGTGCAGAATGGGCGAATTCGTCAGTGTAAGCGACATAGCGTTGTCGGCATTATCTTGTCGGATATGTGGCGATATGGGTTCTTTCCTCTCCATGTTCTCTTGTACTGCCAACACAGTAGCTATGCTATATCGATACATACCACCCTTGGGCAAACAACGCCAAAAAATGAACTGTTAACGCGTCAAAGCGCCAATTACTGGGAAAATCGATTTTCCCACAAAATTCCAAAACTTTTCTGGGGGGAAAATAACTTTTCCCATTAAGTGTGCATGTTTCCCAAACAGGAAGCTTTCACGAAACTATCGCAAATCTCCTAATCCCGCAACTGATGCGATAACGGGTATATTTTTCAATCGGCTTCTTTCTTGAATATAAAACAGAGGATAAACCTTGATTACCAACATGTTGTTACTTCCTGTTTTATTATTACACTTGCTTTATTATACAATCATCCCAAAACATGTCATTTCTAAATGCATCTAAAAGATTGGGTTCATTACTTTCCAGAAGATTGTCTCAATCAGGCAAAAGATCGGTCGGTAACTTCACTGTCAGACATAATAGGAATCACCAATATGCAATCGCCCTTGGTTTGACTGCATCCGCTCTATTGCTCACATCTTCTACTATTTTGAACGATTCTAAAAAACGTAGAATTATAGTCATTGAAGATGATGATGACGAAGGTGATGAAGATGAAGAATCAGAAGAGGAAAGGGAAGAAAGACTGGAACGTGAAAGATTAGAAAGAATAAAGAATAAACCATTACTTTCACAGATTTTCTGTATTTCCGATTTTGAATATGTCGCAAAACAAGTCTTGCCATACGGTACTTGGGGTTATTATTCAACTGGTTCAGATGATGAATTCTCATTGAGAGAAAACCATTATGCCTTTGGTAGAATTTTTTTTAGACCAAAGTGTTTAGTCGACGTTACCCAAGCATCTACTGAAACGGATGAAATCTTTGGCATTAAATTTGATGCTCCATTTTACTGTACTGCCTTTGCTGGTGCTCCAATGGCGCACCCAGATGCTGAAAAGAATATACTGAAGGCTTGCGGTAATGAGAACATTCCATATTTAATTCCAATCCAATTATCATTCCCACTTGGTGATTTCATGCAATTGGCAAAACCTGATCAAGAAAGTTTTCACCAAATTCATTTCTATACCAAAAAACAATTGGAAGATGCTCCAGCTTATTTTGCAAAAATAGAAAAGGACTACCCAAATATCAAAGCCTTTTTCGTTAATGTTGATTTACCAACTTTAGGTAACAGAGAAAAAGATTCAAAAATTAGAGCTGCTTTAGATCCAACTGTCAATGATGGTTTATCAGTTTTTGCATCTTCGGATGTCGAATATTTGAATATTACATGGTCAGATGTGGAAAAATTAAAAAACTCAACCAAATTACCAATTGTTCTTAAAGGTGTTCTGCGTAAAGAAGACGTTTTAACTGCTGCAAAAATGGGTCTCGGTGGATGCTTATTATCAAATCACGGTGGTAGACAACTGGATTTTGCAATGCCACCAGTTGAAATTTTAGCTCAGTCAAGAAAATTATTAAGAGAAAATGGTATTCCAGATAAAAATTTCAAATTATTTATTGACGGTGGGATAAGACGTGGTTCTGATATCATCAAAGCTATTTGTCTAGGAGCTGATGCTGTTGGTATGGGTAGACCTTTTCTTTATGCATTATCATCCTATGGCCAACCTGGTATCGAAAAGGCAATGCAAATATTAAAGGAAGAAATGATAAGAGATATGAAGTTGTTAGGTGTAAACAAGATTAGTGAATTAAATGAAGATTTAGTTGATATTGAATCCTTGAAATTTAAGGGTATTGCAACTGCTGATAACTTATACAATTCAAACTATACAAGCATGCCAACTCCTCCTTTTAAAAAATGATACTTTAGAGTAAATAGAAACATTGTAAATCTGTAATAATTTAATTTAAAAAATATATATTTATGTACAAAGAAAACTATAAATACATCTGACACTTCTTAAATCAAATATCAGAAGCTTCTTCTTTATTATTCGCATTGACATTACCAGTCTTATCCCATCCTAATCTCTTGTTTAATTTTTCATATTTCAATCTGTCTCTGTCTGAAACGGAAGGCTTTGTTGAATTCAAAGCATTATTAAAGTCATCATTTGTAACCTCAACATCACCCATATCATGATGTTCATCTTCATTAATATTTTCATCCAATTGATTAATACCTATAAAAATCTTTCTCTTTAATGCAATAACACTGGCTTCTCTTACTAATGATGATAAATCTGCACCACTAAAATTTTTACATCTTTCATCATTTGCAATTTTTAATAAATCAACATCCTGAGAAATTGGTGTACCATTTGATTTAACTAATGTTTTCAATATATCAAATCTCTCGCCAGCATTTGGTAATTCAATATATAACGACTTATCTAATCTACCAGGTCTTAACATTGCAGGATCAATCATATCGGGCCTGTTGGTTGCACCAATGACAAAAATACCTCTTCTATTATTTAGACCATCTAATTCTGTTAACAATGTATTGACAACTCTTGAACTACTTTCACTTAAACTTGAATCTCTTCTTGGAACTAATGCATCTAATTCATCGAAAAAGATAATACAAGGTATACTTGCTCTAGCTCTTTGGAAAACCTGTCTAACTGACCTTTCACTCTCACCGACATATTTATTTAATAATTCCGGTCCTTTAACACTTATGAAATTTGCCTTTGATTCGTTTGCAACTGCCTTTGCTAATAATGTTTTACCACATCCTGGTGGGCCCCACATCAGAACACCTGCAGGTGCACTTATACCAACCTTAAGATAAATTTCCGGTCTTTTAATTGGCTGAACAATCGCCATGTGTAACTCAATTCTAATATTTGATAATGCACCAACATTTGACCAGGTAACATCCGGCACAGTTGCAAAACCTTCACGTTTTGCTGTTGGTTGGATTGATGGTAATGCAGTTATAAAGTCTTCCTTGGTGATTGATAATGGCTCCAGTTGTTGTGAAGAAAGTGGATCAGGGTGGTTTTCTAAGAATTTTTGAATAATTGAAAGCTCCTTTGTTGGTGTTGCAGCTGAAGTTTTTGGAATAAATGATTCAATTGGTGACTTTTTATCTTCTTCCGGACCAAGTAATGATGATGGGTTGGATGGTGTTATAGGTGTTGATAATGGGGTAACGAATCCATCATGATCAATATCCATTTGTTCATCGCTACCATTAACAGCAGTTATGTTTTCCAGTTCAATTGATAGATTATTCTTGTTATCTGCTAACGTACTGAAGATTCTCTTAATTGCAGAAATACCAGCTGATGTTACCAATGCCTTTAGATCTGCACCAACAAAACCTGGTGTCAATTTGGCCAATTCTTTCAACCCTAAATCACCAGAAATTTTTAAATCTTTTGTCATGCTTTCTAAAATATGCATTCTAGCTGTTTCACTTGGGACGTTAATACAAATTTCTCTATCAAATCTGCCTGCTCTTCTTAATGCAGCATCCAACGAATCAGGTCTATTAGTTGCACCAATAACAATAACTGGTTTACCGTCAGTATTCTCTAATGTCAGTTCATCCATGCATGTTAATAATTGCGCAACAATTCTTCTTTCCATTTCTCTTTGTGCACCACCATCACGTTTTGGAGTAATTGCATCAATTTCATCAATAAATATTAAACATGGAGCTAAGGATCTTGCTTCATCAAAAATTTCTCTAATTTTCTTTTCACTTTCACCAGACATACCACTAACAACGCTTGGTGCTGAAATATTTATAAATGAAACACCTAAATCACCAGCTAATCCATTTGCAATTGTTGTTTTACCACAACCTGGAGGTCCGTGTAATAAAACACCTCTTGGTGGTTGAATACCTGTTGATAGATAAATCTCAGGGTGTAATACAGGCATACCAACTACTTCCATTAATTCTGCAAATACATCATCTAATCCACCAAGTGCTTTTAATGATGCCTTAGGTGGTGATCTATCAACCACTTTAACACGTTTTTGTTTACCACCTTCTTTATCTTTACCCCTTCGTTTTTTGGAATCCTTTACCTGTTTTTCATCAGTTTTGTTTTCATCTCTCGGTTCTTTATTAGTTTCATCATTTGTATCATTTGTTTTCCACATACTGACAATATTTTTATTTGCTAAGTTTAAATTTTTAACTTCCATTAAACTTGCAGAAGAATCAATCTCACCATCTTTATAATCATTGTTATCAGTTTGATTTTCATCATTATCGACTTGATTTATTCCAAGTGATGACATTTCTTCAGCTTCTTCTTCCTTTATATCACACCAAGATCGTTCTATGCTTTTACCTAAAATATCCATTTTCATACGCCCAAGCGATTTATCCTTAAGACGAATATATTGCATGATTTCATCATAAGTTAAATCCTTAGCTAAGGCCATAGTAAAGGGACTTGAAGGTGGTTTTGAAGATGAATTTCGTTTAAATTCGTCATTTAAATCATTAGATTCTGATAAAATTGCAGATTCTAAGGATGATTTTAGTGTATCTGTTTTATCATCAAGTAATTGGATGATATGATTGTAAACTTTATTATCTAGGTCACGTTGGATAAGACCAGGTTTCGATTTTTGTTTTGTCATTTGATTGTTTGACGAAAATGTATGATCTTAATTATACATGAAACACAGATTTTATTGAAAAAAGATTGAAATTTTAAAATTTTTCAAATTTCTTACATTTTTTAAATTTCTTTATGTGAACATGAAAATTTCAAAAATTTCAAAAATCGTCGAGCCGCTTTGCTTCCTAATTGGGTAAAATAGAAAAGAACAAAGCTTGATTATTACTATATTAATGAAGTTTGCTCCAAACAGCACAAAAGACGTTCATTTTAAAAATTGTTCTCTTCGTTATTTCTCGTTCATAGATATTATATTTGATTTTATTTATTGCAGACAATATATTATTCAATCTTAAAATTTTTACTCAAATGTATCTAATATGTGATGCATCTTACAGAATTCACTGGTGTCTAATTGGAATGATTGATCATGTGTTGTTGAATTTATCGAATATTTTTTAACTTAGTAGTAAGAGTGAAAAAATAGTATTTGATAAAGTTGAAACACATTTTCTGTGATTGATGTTGGACCTTTATTGATGTCTGAAATTAATAATTGATAGTAAACTGATAGGTTTTTTAAAATACAGACTGTTACTACAACGAATGTTTTGATTGTATGGCCTGGTTATTAGATATTAAAATTGCTTAACAAAGGAACGCTTTAGTTGATATATCCACACGATGATAGGAGAATAAATATAATAGATTTGTTTGGAAAACTAAGCTTGGCCTAAACTATATTTTTACCATAAATTGTAAATAAACAATTAAATTAATTTTGCGGAAGCTTAAGAAGTGTAATGTATTTCCAGAAACAAAAAAAACAGTTTTCAGAATTTTCTTATGTTTCAAATCATCACCCCTTATTTGGAGATGCGATTTTAAATTTCAAGATATTTAGAGTGGCAACTGTTTATAAAATTATCTAACAATAGCAATATAACTGGTACATGAGCATGAACATCAATATATGATTAACTAGAAAATACACTATAATTTAGGTGCTCGGTCCAGACGGAAATCTGATAACAAAAATCAAAATTAGATAAGCGTGTTGAGTCATAATTCGATATGTCTGGAAATTATTAATATGTTACCATATCTTCTTAACGGTATATTGTATGTTCTTCTTCCCAGTATGACACGAACATTTGAATCAACAATGGACCAAATTGAAAACATCAAACTCATAAAGGACTTTCGTTCAAATGTGCCGTTGGTTGCGAACAATCCGTATATCACATACTTAAATTCGGCGTTTCAAACTCCAATGAACACACTTGTTTATGATGCGATTGAAGAATATAACAAGGACAGTTTGTACAATCCCAACCCAAAGAATAAATGGGTTTTGGAAGCCGAAGTTGTTAGAGCTAAGTTTGCAAAACTCATTGGTGCCTCATCTGACGATATTGTTTTTACAAGAGATGCAACTGAAGGTAGTAATCTATTCCAAAGATCTTTGAAATTCAAAAGAGGTGATAATGTTATCTTATTAAAAGGTGATTTTCCAAGTTTCATTTCTGGGTGGATAGGTTTAGCAAGTGATGGGCTGGAAATCAAATATGTTGAAGTTGATAACTCAAATCCGAAACCTTGTGATGTTGAAACTTTAAAACCGTATATTGATGAAAACACAGTTGCAATCGGTGTTTCTTCGGTCATGTTTCAAACAGGTATACTCAACAACATCAAATCGATTTGTGATGAGTTTAGACCAATGGGTATTCACGTGTTAGTTGATGCAACCCAAGAAATTGCATTTAGCAAAATTGATGTTAGAGAATTGGGTGTTTCTGCAATGACATTTGGTGTTCAAAAGGGATTGTCAACGCCTACTGGTTTAGGTTTATTGTATATCAGTCCGTGTGTTCTGAGCGATCTAAAAGAGACACCACCAATAGTTTCAGTTTACTCGTTAAAGAGTGTAAATGAACCCTACGAATTTGTTACAACTTCAAAGAAATACGAACATACAAATAAGGCATTATTGCAATGTTTAGCATTGGGTCGATATATTGATTTTATAGAGAGGGTTGGTATTGAAAACATCCAAAAATATATTGAAGGTTTAGGTGCATATTTAAGAACGGAATTAAATGAGATTGGAGTTACAACGCTAGGACCTAGTGAGAAATCTTGTAGATCTTCACATATTAATGCTATCCCATTAATGGGAACATCATGGAAGAATTTTTTTGAAAACAATAAAGTGTATGTCACTCACAATAAACATGGGATTCGTGTCTCCATGGGCGTTTACAATTCCAAAGAAGATATTGATAAATTCATCAGAGTTATCAAGATGGGTTTAGACTCAGGCTTATAATTATAACTTAGTTTGTGTTAAATATTTTCATATATACTCTGAACTCCTTTTTTTACCCTTTATTTCGCCAAGAGTTGTCCTGATTGCTATGTAAAATAACCAATGTTAATTAAAATTATATTTTGTATCTTAGTTTTATGGACAATAATAGCACAAGACTGCACATTTGATCATAACATATTGGAAATAATAAAAACCTATTAAGCGTGCACAGTTACTCAAAATCAGTAACTTCAACGAAAGTGGTCTCACCTCTCTGCACGGCAACCACACATTTTTTATAGTCAAAACCAACTTGCCAAACAGAACCATCCACACCCTGGACCAAATCCCTTACAAATGAGCCATCTTTGACATTCCACAGCTTTAACATACCTTGACTACCAGATAACACTTTGTAATCATCATTTGCTACACATGTGATGGCAGAAGTATGGCCACGCAACACGTGTTTAGGCATACCTGTATCAGGATCCCATATACGCACAGTAGAATCAGCAGCTGCTGAAATTAAAGCATTTGGAGATGATGTAATTAATCCGACTAGTATCTGATGGCCTTCTAAGATATGTTTTGTTTTGCCAGTTGTCAAATCCCAAATACGAACCGTGTTATCAACACTGGCAGTATAACATACATTTCTTTCCACATCATAAACGCAACTATAAATTCTATCTGTATGACCTATTAAGACAAAGATACATTCACCTGTCCGTAAATCCCAAACCCTTGCAGTTGAATCATAACTTCCACTTATAAGTATATTTGCATGACCTGTAACTGCACGAATTGATGCATTATGACCTTTTAAAACACGTATGAAATAGGGATTATCGGATGGTTCATAATTGAATGGTGAGCTATTTGTCTTTTCATCGTAATCAAATTCCGATGGTAATTTCCAAATATATAAAGTAGCATCTCTTGATCCTGTTACCAACAAAGGATACTTCGGGTATAGTATATCATTGCCTTCATCGTCTGTACCAATCACCTTAGGTTCGATAATTTCCAAACATCGAACGGTGGATACGTGACCTCTGAAAATATGAGTGCATTTCCCGGTTTTTGTATTCCAAATTCTGATAGTTCTATCTGTTGAACCAGATGCCAAGATGTTACCATAGAACTTCATGGCCCATACACCACCCGTATGGCCTGTGAGTTTATGTTGTAAAGTATAGGAAGTAGAGTTGAATATTGATATATGATCGACATTTGAACCAACTGCAATTTTTTCATCATCAAATTGCAGGCAGGTGATAACATTCAAGGAATCATCTCCTTGTAATGTGGTGTGTTTGGGTATAAATGAAGGGTCCATCCAGTGTTGCTGGATAATGTACCTTTGTTTGTAGATTTCTTTCGGGGTGTTGTCAATAATTTCATGGTTATATTCGGCTTCGGTGATGAGATTTTCCCTAAACAAAAGATTTTTCCACAAGTCTGTGAACTGCAGCAGTTTACTGTTCCAAGCGTAGGAGACCATGGAGGCAGTTATAAGATCCTTGTGTGATAATTGGCTGAAGATTTTGTACGATATTTCCAGTGGGAATGCGGTGATCATGTCTTTTTTTAGAACGGTGTTTAGATTGGCATATAATAACGATAATTCGGCTCTTGAGGACTTGTTTATAAGCTGGTTGATGTACAACGGGATGTTCCTTGATTTGTAAGGCACTGTTTCCAATAACGTGGTAAGTAGTTGCTTTTTATCTGTGATTTCAGTGATTGAAGAACTATGAATTGGAGAGGCCGAAGGAGAAGGGAGTGGCAAGGAGGATTCATCGAGTGAATCGTCGATATGGCGTCGTTTTGATGGTGGGGACATCGACATGGCTAGGTTGTTTCCAGAGTCTGTTCACTGTGTCTTGTACAAGAAAAAGGCTACAGAGAAACACCCACTGTCCACTTGAGCACAGTTCTGGCACCATACCTTTGGGCTATCAACAACAATCCGCTTCCTCGCCCAGCAACAGGAAACAGGAAATCGAAAAAAAAAAAATAGAAAATCAAAAAAAAAATAGAAAATCTGCAGATTGGGCCAGACCTGTCCCAAATTGCCGGATTAGGTAATTCTGAACGGATCATTACTTGCACTTACACAGCACGTCTGTCTACAAAACAGTCACATCTTGCTCTTTTTGGCCCTTTTCGGCTTTGGCGTGTACTTGGCCACTATGTCGTCAAAAATGTCCCGGTGGCGTTTGGAGTTCCCTGCAATGAGGGCCTGTAAATCGCCTAAGTTCTCCTCGTCGCCAGCTTCACCATTACCAGCAGTAGCTTCCTTTTCCTCCCGTTTCCGTCTTCTTTCCAGCTTCTTAATAATCTTATCTCTATTTTTCACATAGGTTTTCCATTTCGGTATGTCCTTAGGATCCGTTTTTGCTGCAATACCTTCAGAAATGTCAAAAATTCTCTTTTCCGAGTCTTTGCTGAACTCTAGGTGTATGATTAATTCAAATAACTTCTCCACGTCACCCTGAACATTCAAAAACTCGGTCTCTATATCCTCTAATTCTTCTTTACTACCTTGGTACTCCTCTCTGTCCTTGTCAATCATTTCCTTAGTGACTTCTTTAAACTGATTTTTGAAATAATCATCCCAGTCAAAATCACTATCTTTATCACTTAAACTACCCGTTCGATCGTACCTACTCCTCTTTTTGACATCACTTAGTATCAAATATGAAAGTTGAACGTTATCAAATTCTTTACGAAATCCTTCATTTTTGTCCGGATGGTATTTAAGACAGCATTTGTGATAGGCTTTTTTGATATCTTTGAGAGTGGCGTCTTTGGAAAGTCCTAACACAGCATATGGATTGATCGTCGACATTGTTAGAACTATTATGAGGCTATGCAAAAAGAAAGAACGATGTGTATGTTGGTGTAAAGTACAAGAAACCAAACGCGTTAGTAATGTTTTTTTTTATTTTAATAGTTGTATGGTTATAGTGTTTTATGTGTGAGTCCTGGGAGAAGGAGCTCCCTCCTTGGACGACCATGAGTTGGCCATACAAAACAATAATTAACAACGCAGGTTTTATTAGCTACATCTTTATAAACTTGGAAATCGTTAAAAAAAACACTCTATAACTCTATAATCTATACCCCCCTTTCTTCAAATTCTCTTGACTGGACCACCTGGAGAATTGGCATTTCTTGCAGTTAAAACTTCAACACCGTCTTCAGTGACCAATAATGTATGTTCAAATTGAGCACTTGGCTTACCATCAGCAGTGGTTGAGGTCCATCCATCAGGCCATAACGTGTCTTTGTAGGTTCCCAAATTTAACATTGGTTCAATGGTAAAACAAATACCTGGTTTACAGATACCAATGGCTTTGTTCTTACCATAGTGTGGAACTTCTGGTTGACAATGGAATAATTCCCCAACACCATGACCACAGTAGGTTCTAACAACAGAAACATTGTTTTCATTGGCGATCTTTTCAATTATATTACCAAATTCTCTAATTGGAGTACCTGGTTTGGTTGCTTCAATACATTTATCAAGAGATTCTCTGGTGGTTTCAACTAATCTAACTAAATCTGGGTTTGCCTTTGCCTTATCACCGACATAATAAGTTTCATTTAAATCAGCATGGAAACCGTCTTTATACAATGAAACATCAATGTTGACAATATCACCCTCTTTCAACTTTCTTTGATCAGGAATACCATGACAAATAACTTCATTAACAGAAGTACACACAGATTTTGGATAGTTGAAATAGTTTAATGGGGATGGGTAGCCACCACGTTTAATACTTTCTTCATGAACAATTCTATCAATTTCGTCAGTGGTAACGCCGGGTTTAATAGCAGCTGCAGCTAGATCTAAAACTTCTCTACCTAGTTTACAAACTTCACGCATTTTGGCAATTTCATCAGCATTCAAAACCTTGATTTTATTTGTACGGTCATTTTTCAGTTCAGAAACTGGTTCACCATTTTGTGCATAGTCGGGCTTCGCAATGCTATCAGGAACGGAACGTCTTGGAGTTAATGGGAACTCAGGTTGAACATCACCTCTGTATTGATATTCAGGGTATGGATTATAAGTTTCACAGCCTTCCTTTTTGTGAATTGCTTTATGTTGAGAGAATGAACCACGGAAGCAGTTGGAGTTGCAAAAGAATGAATTCATACCTTGTTTAAGACAAATCGGGCATTTTAAATTGGATGTTGTGGTTTTACCACAATTTGGTGCTGCACATATTTTTGTACTCATCTTTGTATTGCAGAATTAGAATGATACGAGAAAGAAGAAAGCTACAGATGGTGTAATTTCTAATGGGAAAAATCAAAAAAAAAATCAAAAATAAGATCAGTTCTATTTTCACTTGTGGCGAGAGAAAATGAAAAAAAATTTTATTTCCAACATGAATTTTGCCATTTCTATTTGTATTCATAATTTACCAACTTTTTCCACTCAGCTAATATACCACATATCATGTCCATTAAAGGGTTTCTTCCGCTTGAAATAACTCTCCCGGCAGCGGCTAATTTACCAGAGTCTACTCATATTTGTTATTTGAAACCACATTTAAGTAAGAATGAAAATGAACAAACAGAAACAACAAGTTCTATATTTTTGATCAATCCATTACCATGTTGGAATTTAAATAATGTCAAGAAATTATTCAAACAAATAAATACATCATGCCATGTTGAAAATGTTCTAGTTCGTGAATCTGTTGATAATTCAAGAATTTCATCCATTGGAAGTGGAATAAATTATGATTTACATATCAATTTAAGTATTTTAACAAATGAAGAATTCGGTAATGAATTAAGCGCTGAAGAAAGATTACCATTTGGTAGTAGTGTTATCAAATTTCTTGACAGAGACTCATTTGAATTATTTTTAACAAGTTTGAAAAAAGTAAATAATAAGAAACTTATTTATGAATTTAATAAAGAAGATACAGGATCTGGTAAATATTCCAAAGTAGTGTATGAAGATAAGGAGTTGTTGGAGAAACAAGTTACTAAAAACTTAATCGAATTCCAAAACCGTGAAAAGATTGCAACTGAAGAATTAGAAAATATGAGAACCATTGTTGATGATGATGGATTTACCTTAGTTATAGGATCACAAAACAAGACAAAGGCTGATATATTGGGTACAATGAAAAAGAAGGCAGATTTAGAAAAGGATACTGAGCATGTCAAGAAAGAGAAGAAAAAGGAAAAGCAAGATTTTTATAGATTTCAAATTAGAGAACGTAAAAAGAATGAAATGAGTGAGTTGTTATTAAAATTTAGACAAGATCAACAAAGAGTCAAAGCAATGAAAGAAAGAAGAAAGTTTAAACCTTATTAAATACACTATATATAGTTGTTGTATCGATTTATAACCGGCCCCCTGGAGTTTCATAATCTTCATAATTGACGATATCAGTAAAATCATTATCTTCAACTTGTCTTAGCATAATTGAAGGCGATAAACCTAATTCATTTAATTCTTTGAATACTAATACAGGCTTTTCCTCGTACCTTAAAACTCGTTCTTTATCACCACCATAGCAAATAACTAAAACGTATTTTCTCCATTCACTTCTATCAAGTTTATGACTTTTCATTGCAGCTTGTAAAATTTTATAACAAGGGTCTTCAGTTTTGGCACGCAATTGTTTTAACGTATCATCTGAAGGAGTGGAAGGTGCATGTGAAGTAGTATGAGATCGTTGTCTTATTGGTGATGGTCTTGCAGTTTGTGAATCTGTTGATGGTGATGAAGGTATACGATGAGAAGACTGTCTCAATGGTGATTTAATCTGCGGGGTATTTTGGGTATTAGTGGAAATTGGGGCTGGTAATGGTTTATTATCTTGAATATCTTTTAGTATAGGCAATACGTCCTCTCTTAGTTTATTTATTTTATGTACTAAAGATTGATAATCTTTTTTCGAAGTTGATTCATCATTGTTTATAAGATGTAATGAAGTTTCATCAACTATGCCTTTTGAAATATTTTTGATTAGATAAGTGGAAATAACAGTGCTTTGCAATTCCGAAATCAAAGGATGTGAAATATTGACTGAGTTATTTTTCTCCAGTAATAAATTGCTTATATCGTTTAATATCTGTAATCTAAGTTTTAAATTTTGGATACCCATTTCTTTTAATTCTTCGGAATTTAACATTGGCAATGTTATACCTGTGATATTATGAACTCTAAAGGATTCTAACACATTTTCAGTATAATGGCTATTTTTCAACCATAATAAAACCTGGTCATTTCTCCAAGAGAGCATTTTACTGGAGAGTGCCCAGAAAAGAACCAATCAATTCAGGTATCAAAAATGATGGACCCTTCTTGTGCTTGCAAATTCTGAATCAGACACAATACAAGCTTATGAAAAAAAAATCGAGTGTCTGCTTGCTATTTTTAGAGCTTTTGGATTTTTTGTTTTTCCACTTAGCGCGCCTGCCGTTTAGGGAAAATGTATGGGCGTTGTTTGTATTTTTCCTAATGAGGGAATGCGATGGATGCATTTTGCTGTTTTCAGCTAATTAAGTGGATCAACTGAATATGAGTGCAGCTTAGTTTTGACTTAGTTTTGCGTAGTTTTGGTTTGGTTTTGGTTTAATTTTGTTTTCTGTTATTCTGACAAGTCATATTTTGGGAACTAGAGAGGATGTTGACAGATATATCTAACGATGCCAACTTCTACAATAATAATACACATACACATCAACTAAAACCATTAAAGATTGCTAAAAGAACAAATAAAAAAGTTTTAAATGTAAATACAAAGCTTACATCGACCTTCAATATTGAAAAGATTCCACCATACGCCCAACACAAACCAAAATACACTAAGAAGAAAGATATCAATGAACTCGATGATCCTATGAAAATGATAGATGAACCAAATTATAGATTCAGTAAAATTTATTCAAACCCTAAAGATATAATAAATCCCTTTTATGAATATACTCAACTTGGACCAATCACTCCTGATATTGATTTAACTAGCAACATTAGTTTCTTCAAAAATATCGTTAAGAAATACAATAAACCTTTAAACATTTCTTATACTGAACAACTTAGCTATACAGTTTCACAAAATGGTAAAATTATTAAACCTCACTCACAGATTGATCCAGTTTTACAATGCTTTAAGCATCAGGCCAGAGATAAGCATTTGAAATTTGGTGATTATTTAATAACTGTTGAACAAGATGGTGTAGCCAGAATGGAATTGGAACCAAAATCTAAGGCCAATCCAAAATATGTTGATGATAATGTTGATGAAGAAGAGCTGTATAAAAGTGATGAAGGTGAAACAAGTAGATTGGAGAATTCCGATCTCGATTTTTCCGAAGATGAATCTGATATGGATATTGAACTTGATATCAATGTGGATTCGCCACTTATTTCGTCACCTATTAAAAAGCAAACATCTCCAGAAAAACAATTTGAAGGAAACAATATTTTCAGAACAATGAAGAATAATGCATCGCCAATTAAATCTTTGCAACAAAAAAGAACCGGAGTGGTCAATAAGCCTGTCAAGAAATTTAATTATGCTAAATTTGATAATTCAATGACAGTTAGTGCTAAGGCGATTATGAAAATGGTTGATGATAGTTTAGTGTCAAGTGATACCGAACTATATAACAACTCCCTAAGTTTTATGAAAAATACACATACAACTGGTTCTAAGAATATATTTAATCTAAATATCAATGAAGACGACTTGATGAGTGCAATGTCACTCAATGATATTGAAGTACCTTTTATTTCAAAATTCAAAGACTTAAAATTATGAGAAAGTGATTCCCAAAAAAAAAAAAAGAAAACGAATGTATAAATTTTGATATAATACGTAACATAGAGTTTTTAATTATTTTAGTTTAGTAATATTTAATAATTAGTAAATAATATACACAGCAAAAAGATGCAAACTATGAACAAGCAATTGAAAACGGGGACACTTATTGTCTACTTGGAACAACAACGAAGCCAGGATCAGACTTTCTTTCTTGTCTCATCTGCACCTTATCTTTATAAACAGGGGATAGTTCAACCTTGACTAGTTCCTTAACTCTTGCGATTTGACCAGCTTGTTGAGGTGTGATTTTGTGATAAACTGTTTGGTTTCTTCTGTGAAGGCCTAAAGAAGTAAGGGTTTCTTTGTATAATTTTGGAAGACCAATGGTGGATCTGAGTTGGGTGACCTTGAAGTATTTAGCTGGTGCAGACATGGTTGTTTTGTGTTGTAATCCACCTCTTTCCCCTTGTTTCTTGCAGTGTCTTCCTTTCTACAACAAATTCATGATGGAAAAAGTGGAAAATGAAAAATTCGGCAACACTAGCGGATGCACACTGTACACGCGACTTGTGCAAAATGTTACATGAATATGATGTTATTTATTCTGCTGAAATTATATTGATGGCGTCACGTTGGTTCTCTTTCTTTTTTATTTCAGCTTTTAATCAGCTTACCAAGCAGCTTTTCTCCAGTTTTTGTCAAAGCTTTATCGTATTCCTTTCCACTCAGTGCACCCACTTGCGTCTGAACATTCACATATTGTGTTTTCACGGTCTCACGGTTTCTACGGATCTATCATCTGACAAGACTGAATTGATATCCAATTTTCTACATATTTATATCTCTATATTGTATTTTATTTCTGTTTCATTATATACAGTTGTTTTTTTACCAGCTTTTTATTATCATTGCATAAACATTTCTAGTTCATTTCATTTTCATTTCTATTTTTATTTTTAACTTGTTTTTTTGTTTACATTACATCATCCAAAATTAGCATTACATAATCACCAAATATGTTAGATTTATTTAAAAATATTATAAATCGAAAATCAAAAGAGCAAAAGGAGAAGGAGGATCAGGAGTTCCAAGAGGATCACACTGACCAACATAGTCAAAATGATCAATCATCTTCAATTAACTTAATTTTGGAAATTCATCCTGAATTGTCTGACTATTATGCTGAATTACATAAAAGATACCTCCTATCTGATAAGATTGGTGAAGGTGCATTTTCATCAGTATATAAAGCGTATGATTCTAAAGAATCTCGTTATTTAGCTATCAAGATCATTAATAAATCCAATATGAAACAAGAGCAAATTAATTCAACTTTGAAGGAAATTGCCATTATGAGACAATTGGATCATCCAAATATTGTTAACCTGTACAATTATCAAAACTCTTCAGATTCAAAGTACTGTTTCCTCTTCCTGGAATTTATTTCTGGTGGTGAAATCTTTAACCAAATCATTAAATATACTTATTTTAGTGAAAACTTGACAAGGCATATATTAAGACAGGTTGCATTTGCAGTTAAGTACTTGCACGATAATGGAATCGTTCACAGAGATATCAAACCTGAAAATCTTTTGTTCGAACCTTCAAAGTTTATTGAAAGGTCCAAATCTGACCAACTAAAAGCAAGAAGGGTTTCAGATGATAATAATAAGGTTGATGAAGGTGTTTTTTCAATCGAAAATGGCTCTGCTGGAATCGGAGTTGTTAAATTGGCAGATTTTGGATTATCAACATTTTTACAATCTTCAAATGAATTAGCTAAAACACCTTGTGGAACAGTTGGTTATACATCTCCTGAACAACATATGAATGTTGGGTATGATAAAAAGGTTGATATGTGGGCAATTGGTTGTGTTTTATATACAATGGTTGTTGGATTCCCACCTTTTTATTCAAATAATCAGGATGCAAATGATATTACTGAAAAAGTTATGAAAGGTGAATATCAATTTTTAAAACCTTGGTTCGATGAAGTTTCAATTGAATGTAAAAATTTAATTTCAAACTTATTAACTGTTGATCCAATTAAAAGATATTCCATTGATCAATTATTATTAGATCCATGGTTTAATAAGGGCTATGAAAAAGATAATAAAATTCTGAAAACTCAATCATCGCCAGCTGATGATGCACCAATTTTAACTTATGATAATGAACTATATAAAACTTTCAGTGAATCTTTAATTAATAATTCAAATGTTGGAGATTATTTTACAGGTAATAAAATCACATGTGATGAAGGTCCAATTATTACACCAAGAGCTGAAGCAATTAAATTAGTTTTCGATACAGCAACAGATTTTAAAAATAGACAAAGAAACACTTCTTCCACTTCTTCACTTAAAAATAGATCTTCAGTTTCTCCAATGTCACCTATTTTGAAAATAAACAGACAAATGGGGGCAATTGATTTTATCTGTTTAAATCCACCTGAAAGAAAATATTCATTGAATTCTGATAGCTTGAGTGATTTAGAATCTGATGCAAGTTACGATCATGTTGAGTATAGTGACGGCGATTATCATCATCATAGTTTAGAAAGGTTTTCTCAACCTATTTCAATTCATGCAAATGATAGAAATAGTGAATTAGAAAAAGAAAATGTGGGTGATGAAGATGAAGATGACAAAGATGATGGCGATGATGGCGATGATTATGATGACGAATCGTTAGATTTGGAATTCGATGATGATACAGATGATTATCCAATCACATTGACGTCACTTACTAAAACACGCAGTCCAATGATTAAAAGAACACATGCAATTGAATCATCAACATCGTCGTGTTTGTCACCTGCACATAGTCATGGTACAACAGTCACATTAACAACACAAACGACTACACGAGCACCATCATTTAAGTCGCTGAATGAAGCTGTTGTTGATGCAATAAATGAAAATAACAAAAATTCACAAGTTCAACCAGCAAGGAAAACATCTATTTCATTTTCTATTGATTCTGATAATAATAAGAGATCAGGATCAATCACTTCAAATAATTCATTATCTGATTTATCAGTTTCAAATTCAATTGTAACAAGTCCGTCCAGCATTATATCTACAACTAATATTTCTAAAATAGGACATTTTAATGATTTAAATAAAGTTGATGAAACTGATGAGGATGGCAATGATGATGATAAAAGTAGTGACAATACTGAATGGGATGATAAAACCCCATTACCTACATCTAAATCTAATTGCATGATGCATCAATTGAATCATAGTGAATTTAGGGCAAAATGTCAAGCACACACACCATATATTTTCAAAGGTAATAGTGACTCAATCGAGGATGAAGAGAGTGATAATAGTGTTTCATTAGAGGAAAAAATGTCACAACATGGTGTTATGAATTTACAACTTAATACCTCAACAATTTTAAGTCGTAGGAAACAAAAAGTCGAAGAGGGAAGTTAAGTGGAAAAGGTGTTGTTTTATATTTATTATTTACTGTATTTGTATGTATTTTTTTGTCGATTCTGTATATTATTTTCGTAAGGTATTTATTAGGGACGGATATAAATTTTATTAGAATTATAAAATTCCATTACATTTTTGAATTATTAATGACCCAATTATCTAAATCTCTATTACTCGATATATTAACAACGTTTGCATTAATTTTATCATTAGAAAAGTACCTTTTTAAACCGTTTTCGTAAGTATCAACCAAGTAGCAATCTAAATGCCTCTTTGCAACTCTATTTGCCATTTCATCATCATCGCCACCATGAACTCTAACAACTTTAATTATTGTATTATTATCTTCCTCGGCAATTCTTGCTATTTCATTCCATGGATTTAAATCAAGCATTAAATATAAACCCTCAAGCACTATGATTTTAGTCTTTGAAGAAATGAAAATACCAGGGTTTGTAGGATCTTTAATTTTATGATCAAAATCTGGTATACTGAGAAATTTCCAATCATATAATAATAACAGCTCAAATAACTTAACAACCAGTATAGAATCAAAGGATTCTTGGCAGCCCCTTCGATTTAAAAACTCTTTGGATAAAACTGATAATGGTAAGTGGAATCCATCCATTTTTAAATGTGTAGCAAAGGGTATATCAATGTTAGCGTCAAAATTCGTAGAATCATATTTACAAATTTGAGTTTTAGAATTTGATTTCCCCTGGTATATTTGATCCGGATTAACATGTGTCAGTTCATTATTTATCAAGTCTCTATCTATCAAAGACACAGATCCATCCTTATGATTCAAATAATCAACAAGTTGGCCAGCATTTGTTGTCTTACCCGAACCTGGAGGTCCATACATCAATATAATCACTCTCTTTTCCGTTTGTTGTGACAAATCCAAAATTGCATCCCCTAGCACATCTATGGCTGTCAATTCCATGTCTTTAATGTGTCTAATCTCAATTATATAATAAAATAGAGTATGAAGGACAAAAAAAACATTTATTATGGGGTGGCATCTCCTGCCATTTGAGCTTAAAATTTCAAATTTTGTTTACGGCGTGTGCACATCCGGAACTTATTACTATTACGCTTATTACATGTTTATGCTATTTATACATTTTTTCAAGTCTATATATCTAGCAAACGCCAAAGACGGACACGTCCTTGTTCATTACCTGTAGCAAGAAATCCTCCCGATGGTGCAAATGCAACAGCCGTCACCTTACCTAATGGAGTTACACTGGTTGGCCAGTTTTTGAATACATTGCAGGATGGTAAGTGAACTAACCTGAGAGCATCTCTAGCATCTCTTGATGCAATACATAGCACTTGAGAATCATGACTAAATTCTAAACTTGATATAGTTGTCGTCAAGTTTGAAACTGATTTCATTAACCTGTTATCCTTTAATCTATCATATATATTAACAAACCCTGTGTTACTACCAATTGCTAAAAATCTACCATTAGGTGATGCCCTTATTCTAGTGATACCAATACCTGTAACATCAGTCCATCTATTAATAACATTGTAGTTGGTTAAACTAAATTCCCAAATTTCACCAGCTTGATTGATAATTATTAATCTTTCATTGTTAATAAATTCAAAATCTACTAAAGTACCTTCAATTTTAAATCCTTGAGTCCATTGTGAAGTAGCAACTGATAAAATATTCACCCATCCACTGTTACCAGCTAAGGCAATAAATTTTCCATCTTTAGAAGTTTTAAAATGTTCAAATGATCTTTGTTTATTTTCATTACCATACATTCTTGTAATCTTTTCGATTATACCCATATCTATACTCCACTTAAACATATATTTTCTTCTACCACCGGATAAAATTGTCGTTAAACCACTTTCAGGATCCTTCAAAAATGAACATGATTGAATTGGTGATTGCCTCAAATGTAACGATGTAATTAAATTGTTATTTTTACCATCAATATGATAAATTCTTAAAGTTCTATCAAAACCACCGGTTAATAACAATGGCTGTGTTGGATGGAAGCTTAATGATTGAATAGAGGATCTTGATGGTTTCGATATATTAGCATCAATTAATCTATCAATGTTCAAATGTTCAGGGTTGAGCAGTTTTGATTTTTCATTTGTTATATTATATGTTTGATTTTGTGAAAGAAAGTCCATCAATGGATTAGATGAAGATGTTATAACTGTACGATTAGCTGATCCAACTTTGTCAAATAGTTGTTTTCTTGTTTCTTCGTTTGCTTCATCTGCATCTTCATCTTCCTTGTCATCGATATATTCGTGAGTTGTCCATTCAGGAACCTTAAATGTGGATTTATATTGTTTCTTTAAACGATCAACATATTCTAATCCAGGTATAAATCTTTCATCTTCAGATTCACGTAATTTTCTTAATCTATCAAAAGAATTTACATCAATAAGTAATCTTTCATCATCTGAATCATTCCATAAATCATCAGAGGAATCATCAGTTTCCGATTCATTATCAACTTCGTCATCAACATCCATTGCGTCTGAATCCGCTTCGGAATCATTGAAGAAAAGTTGATCATCATCCAATTTGTTAACATCATCTCCTTCTTCATCGGAATCAGATTTTTCATTATCAATTTCATCAAAACCATATTCTTGTTTATTCGCATAACTATCCAAGAACTCATCTGGTTCAGAATCAGAATCATTAAAAAGATTGGCATTTTGATCTTCATAATCTTCATCATTGTCATTGTATAAATTATCAATATTTCTTAAATTATTTGCAAATCCATCAGAATCACCGAACACCAATTTCTCCAAATAAAGTTCTTCTTCCCCTGGTGCAGGAACTTCCACTGGTTTGTTGTCAATCATGACAGTAACCATCTTCTTTTCATCGTCAGAAGCCATTGTTTTGTGTCAACTATGTGAAAAAAACACTACTTTTGGTACTTTTCAATAGTATAAGGAAATTAAAGAAAAAAAAATTTTGTGAAGTGGAAAGAAATATTTTTTTTTCTGCAAAAACGTCGACCGACGCAGATTTTGTCAAAACCCGCCTTTTCATTTCCTAACATGTCTCTTTTTTTTTTGCTAAGTTAACTATTGTATGAAGTTACAGGTTTAGAAAATACTGTTTGTTTCCAGAAAACCACTTACAACCACAAAACAAATGCGTTTCTCCACCCCTTTACGTCAACTTATGGGTAACCACGGTTACTATCAGCCACACACCTACAGAATGTCACCAGGTATGCTTCGTGCACGTCAACCTTACTTTGTTAAAAATATGGTTGGTTTAGCAATTCTTCTAGCTGTTCCTGTTGGAATCTACATTTATACTTTCAATTTCTTAAATGATGACGATTTTGATGATATCCCAATTCCTCCATTAGATGAAGAAACTATTAAACAATTACAACAAGAATATGAATCTGAAAAGAAAAATTAACCACCATTATAGTATCTATAGTTTCTCATGTACATATAATTTTTTATACACTATTTTGTTTAATTTTCCCATTAGCCTTTCTTTTCCTTTTTGTTAGCTTTTTCTTTAGATATTCGTTCATTATTTTGATATATAAGTTTTTCTTCGTTATTTAAATTGAACTTCATTATATCTTGTAAATTGGCAATATTACCATTATATACACGATGTAGCTTCATCTTACCAGAATTAAGTTGTTTTTTAGAATTTAGTTCTCCTGTCTCAATAGCCTTTTGATTAGACCTATAAAATTCAGTCATATTGAAATCTTTAATTTCTGCATTAGATGGCAATCCTTCGATGCCAAGGTCATCAACAGCAATTTCCTCATCACAAATTTCCTCTCTATCATTGTCTGATTCACTTTCAATTGCATCTTCGAGTACTTTCTTGATAACGTCATTAATATTATCACCCTTCTGTCGTTTGAATTCTCGATCAGGTCTACTTAACGAAAATATACTTTGGACATCAATTTTTTCCTCTGTTTCACGGTTTCTTTTGAGTTTGCTAATTGCATCTTCTTTATCTGATTCATCGCTTGAAGACGAGTATCCCAAATCCATAATTTCAGATAGTACTAGAAGAAAACATAAGCAGACAGCTTAATCAACATGAATTGTCTTTTTTTCTTTAACAGCTCGATCGGGTATTTCCCAATAAGGAAATAAAAATTACAAATCAAATATACTAAATAAATTTGTCTTTCAAACATTATGAAAAATGATGAAGTGTACATACCAGCATAATTACAATGAGAGATCGGTAGGGTTCTTTCTTCTCTTTAAGTTTAGTACACATTTGCATGTGTCCGCTTAACAATAATATTAAAAATCATTGTCACAAAATATTTCATTCAACAGCACTCATTGTAACAGCAAAATTAACGAAACTTCGATCCCAGACAATTGGATATTGAGAAGAGCAATTTTACATTTCCCAGGTAAAGTTGCTAATGAAAATTTTACATAAATTCCCCGGTATCTTGAACAATTAGTAGAGACCATAATAATAACTTTGAAAAAACTAAACTGAGATTATTGTATATTATGGAATAATGGGAGAGTTTTCTAAAACCTTTGTAAAACAAGCATGTACATTCAATGTTCCAATAAAGCACTGGCTGTGGATTTACCATATTGTCTAGGACATCTTTCAAAGTTAACTCCAATGAGCTTATGTATTCTACACAAAACATTTCTGGAAAATTTCTTGGTCTATCTTCTTCAATGGAATCTCTTCAAAATTCTGTATTTATTTTAATATGTATATTTTTCAACCATGCCACATTTTTCCGAAGACCAGTCGTTGATTTAGCAAAAGATTTTCAATTCTCTGAAACATTTATTATTTTTTTTAAATTATCGCATAGATTCTTCGGTTATCTCCTCTTATTCTTCAATGTATCCTTCAATCCATTAGCCAACTCACTTCAGAATTTATTTTTTTAAAAACCTCTTTACTTAGGTTCTATTAGGTGCAGGGTGTGGAAAGTGCAGTCTAATATTGAAGCTAGATCAACACTCCCTTCATCAACACCCTTAGGTAACAAGAACTTTGAATATTCCTCTGATTTAACTTCAAATTTGGTCTTTTATGCAAAAATAAACTTAGAATTCCCCCTTCTATATTCGTGGCAATTGGGTAGTTCATAGACTTCTCAATTGCAATATGAAAGCAAATCAGCTCATTTCAAATGGTGAAGTTTAGTATGTTGAGATTTCGGATAAACCGTTCTGATTTTTTTTATTTAATTTGTCTTATTTCATCAATTATTAAATTATCATATATGTAGTTCTTTGCCTATAGTTAATCTTTTATTTTGTATAATTTTTTTGTTAAAAAACACCAAAAAAAACGAACAAGAAACATCAAGAATTAATAAGTAATGTAAAAAATAAAACGCTTTAAAAAAAATTTCATCCCAAACACAGAACATACAATTATCTTCTTTTTAACTACACTATCCAACATCATCTATGTTGTGCACAATTTGTAATGAGAAGGAGTACAAATATACATGTCCTAAATGTAAATGTCGTTACTGTTCTCTAGCTTGTTTTAAATCCCTAAAACATGTCGAATTGGATGAAAATCTCTTTCAAAAGTCAGAGGTTAATGAAAAGAAAGATAATAATGAAAGCAATGAAGAGGAACCTACAACAATAAAAGATCCAATGTTGCAAGAATTAGTTAATGACAGAAAATTCAAAGAGTATATTGCATCACCAGTTTTACAGTATCATATTTTAACAATTTTAGAAATCCTAGATAATGTTAGTTTGACAAACGAATATTCAAAAGATGGTAGATTAGAAATTGCAAGCAGGAAATTAAATAATTTAAGATATGGTGGAATGGAAGAAAACCAATTTGTTAATGAATTTATATCGTGGTTAATTAATTGGATGGAAACGTTTAAATCGAAATCTACATAAAAAAAATTTATAAAACGAATTGATTTTTTGCAACACCTTTAATTCCTAGATCTGAAATAACAATTTTGTAAACAGTTGCACCAAGATCATTAGGATTTGCATCATCTGATTCACTTAAAGATGCACTTGTGACATACAAAGTTGAGAGATTTTTATCACCAAATGTACAACATGAAATATTTTTTGATGGGAAGATCCATTCTTTATCAACAATTCCATTTGGTTGAACTCTAATGACTCTATTTGAACCCCAAACAGAAACATATAAATTGCCATCAACATCAAGACATGAACCATCGGGATGAAATTCATGTTTAAAAAATAATGATTTAGAATCAACATCTAATTTGTTTGTTTTTGCATCATAATTGAATTTATAAACTGATCTATCAACAGAATCTGTCCAGTACATAACATTTCTATTAGTGTCCCAATTGATACCATTTGGGATACCACAACCAGACCATAATTTGATCATTTTGGAATCTTTATCCTTTAATAAATACATTGTACCATTACGATCAGATTCATCAACATGCATTGTTCCAACCCAAAATGAACCATCAGGGCCAATGGAACCATCATTTGATCTATATTGTAAGCCATTGACAAGATTACCATTTGGAAATAAATCAATTGGTTTCACATCACCATTAGTTAAATCAAGAATTAAAATACCTTCCTGTGTACCACAGACCAATTTACTTGGATTAGTAGTTAATCCAATCACACCCACATTTTGACTGACTTTATAGGATTTAGGAATTGATGTTCGCTCAGAAACTGCGGACGAATTTGGAATTGAAAATACTAAACCTGCTGGAATATTAAGGTAGTATAAAGTATCAATTCTTTCATCATATGTGCAACCCTCAAGAAGTTTTCCGTGGGGAACAACAAATGAATCAGTGACTGTATAGCTTTTTATTCCGCCCATTGTAGTATCAGTTTTATAAATAGTACGGCTGCTGTATAAAAAAAACTCTAAACACACGGATTAATTATTTAGGGAGGTTGGAAATTTGAATCTTCGATTATCAACATGAATTTCACGACCGACAATTTTGCGGCTACTAATGACTTTTTATAATTGTTTATTTAAAGTATAAGGGAAAAAATAATAAAATTGATCACGATGCAGAGTTACCATCGGTCTCTTACATCTGTTCCTGTCCCATTATTAGTCGTGCAAGGTATATCTTCGGATCTACGACCAATTGTAAAAGAACAACGATCACGAATTATTAAAGAACAAGAATATGAAAATGAAGAGACAAAACTAAATTACGGAGTCCAAATTCAAATTGATAGGGAATTGGATGATTTAAAGAATGAATGCGTAACTAGATTAATTAATTTGATTGATTCTTGTAATGCCAGAGATCAATTGTGGTGGTCCAGTCAAGATGCAAACAATAATCAACAGCAACCACACCCATCATCGAATGATTTAAAGCGACAACGACAACGTATATCTAAACAACTTTCAACCTCAGGATCTCAAGGTAGTCATAACTCCAAGGGCCTTTGGTTTAACGTTAAATATTGTGATTCCAAATATGAAATTATTATCAATGGATCAAATTCTTCACTTTCTCCATATAATGAAAAGGGTGATTTTTATGGATCTCTATTGCCATTGCAATGGGTTGATAAATATTATGATTATATACCATCTGCATTTCTCACATTTTATGAGATTGGCAATGATGAAACATTTGATGCTTTGTTAATCAATGAAATTAATAGAATTAAACTTAAATTTTCAAATACAATGATTAAATTTGTGGTCGTATTAATCAATTTGTACCCAAAGACAACAAATTTAAGAATATCCAACATACTTAGTAAAATAAACATCGGTTCAAATTCTATCTTTGTGATCAATGGGAACAATGATGAAGTTTCCAAACGTGAACAAATCTCATTTATTAAGAAACTTTTAATTGGGTTACGATCATATTCCAATGATTTTTTTGATCTACAAATTCAAAAATTAAAGAAAAGGGAAATCAAAAATGTACTTTATACTGAAAAGTTTTTCAATGTAAGAAACTTGATCAAATTAGCAGTATTTGAGCAATTTAAAGCTATTAATGAATATTCCACAAAATTTTTGGAATATTCCTATGATAAATTATTACAACTGTTGAAAACAATTGATAAAAATCCAACAAATGTAATATATTTAGAAGTTAGAGGGTGGTTAGATATAATTTGTTTACATATTGTTAGATCCTGTATTGCATTAGGAGATAATAATATATCGTATAGGAAATTTTCATTTCATTTACAAAAAATAAAAGAATTAGACCCGGCAAATTATTCAAATGACTGGATATCTTTACAACATACATGGTTTGGAGAATTAATTGAAAATATAAACTTGAATGAAATTGAAATTTTACCTGCCGATTTGACAATCTTACCTACTGTTGGATTAAAGGAAATTAAATTCAATAGTTATAACATGCCACAAAATGGATTTATTTTCCTACAAGCATATAATTATAGATGTAATGATTTAGTTGATGATAATAGAATTTTATTACTTAATGCAGCCCTTGATTCATTTAATATGTCAAAATTGACAAGATTCCAAAGATTTGAAAGCAAAATTTATCTTTTATTAGGTGATGTATATTATGAAATGAAGAATTATAGTATGGCAATAAATAATTACTTTGCAGGAATTTCAATATTTAAACAAGAGAACTGCAAATTTATTCAGGTTTTTATATTAAAAAAAATATTGGTTTGTTACATTAAGTTAAATAAATTGAATGAATCAAAATCAGTATATATTGAGCTTTGTTGTATGGGAAAAAGTGATAGTAAACAATTTTTAGATGAAATGAAAGAAAAAATTATAAGTTTAGATTTAATTAATGATGATTCGGTATCTGCGCTAATAAAAGATGAAGGAGATGAAAAGCAGGAAGGGAATTCCCTGTTTATTAAAAATAATGTATTCAACATCGATATTGGAGTTAAGAAATATTCAAATATGATGAATGATGGTGTGGACATCCAATTAATTATTACTCCAAAAGGTAGTACAATGATTGATAATCTAGAAATTAGTAAATTCGAATTAGATATAGCGGGAAGTTCAGAAGTTAAAAAAATTACGATCCTAAATGAACCACTAGAACTAGAAGGACATATAGTTAGACAATTAACTTCAACTTGTGATGAACCCGGTGAGATATTGAAAACTTCATTAGTGTTTAGATCTGAACAAGTTACTAACAAATCAATTATATTGCAACTCCATATTAAATCAAAAAAGGTTGGTAAATTTTACATTCCAAAAATCAAAACAACGGCTATTTTGAATGATTTTAAATTCACATCAATTACAAATATAGGTGGATTGGATGTAGCAAACAATTATTTCAAATGGTATGGTGATAATGAAATTATTAAAGCAACATATCCAAAAAATTCATTTGAAATTATACCAAAAATTCCAGATATCAAATTGTCTCTACATTATGAAAACATCGGATTTAATGGACGTAAGATACCAATTGAAATAAAATTTTTAAATGCAGATGAAGATATGAATGTTAAACTAAAATTGGCAGGTTATGGGAAATTAGAAAATGTTAATGGTATCAAAATTGAATGGGAAGATAACCCGGATGAGATACTTAAACCAGGTAATGAAAGAATAGTGAAATGTCATGCAATACTACCACAGGTTAATGGATTATCGTTGACATCTAAAGATGTTGAAGATAATTGCATTATAACTTTCAATATAATTTATGTATTAATCAATGATGGTGCCGTAGAGGTGTCGGTAACTAAACAAGCAAAGATGAAAGTTATCGAAATGATTGAATGGAATACTAGGCTAAATCCAGACGTTAACAATGTCAAGTTTCCAAATTTATTCAAAATCAATGATGGAATTGATATAAATGGACATAATTTACCGATCCATTTACGTAAATGGAACTTTAAGTTATCATTAAAAAATAATTCGTTTGATGATATAGTCATAACAAATAAGAAGTTTTCGATTAATGCGCCAACGGGAGTAACGTTGAATATACAATCAAATGATGAAAAGGATATATTGTTTAAAAGTATGGCAAATATAAAATTTAATATGATACTTGATGTATCCGCTGATAAAATTATCCGTACAGTACCAGTAGACATCAAATGTGAATTGGAATATCATATTGGAAATAACATCATTCAGACGTATATTTTGGACATGTACAAGGCAAGCTTACCACATATTGATCCAAGGATAGTTATAGTGATTGATAATTTTGAAGATAAGCAGATTGTCATAAGGTATGTATTTGAGAATCCAACAAACCGTATATTTCAATATCAAACGAATTTAAATACCATTCAAGGCATTGAAATTTTAAACTATGTTAAAACAATGAAAATTAATTTGATGCCATTTATGCAAGAAAGCATTACTTTTAAATATCGTATTGTTGATGACGACTCGGATATTATAGAATTACCCGAATTTACGGTTTACGATAAACAGTATAAAATTTTTGTCAAATCAAGCTGCGGAGATGATAGATTCAGGTTAATTGATGGACACTTATTCCTCTACAAGTAAAATAAGGTTAAATTAAATTAAGTTAAGTTAAGTAGAATTATAAATGTATATATCTGACTAATTAATCTTTAATAATTCAACATCGAAAATAAGTGTTGACATTGGTGGGATTAAACCTGGGAAACCTCTGTTACCATAAGCCATTAATGGAGGAACGGTTAATCTTGCCTTTTCACCAAGGGATAATTTAGCAAAGCCTTGGTCCCAACCTTGGATAACCATACCTTGACCAATCTTAAATTGGAATGGTCTTTGTCTATCAACTGATGAGTCAAATTTTTTACCATTGGTTAAAGTACCTGTGTAGTGAACAGTTAATAAGTCCCCAGGTTGAGGGAATGTTTTACCATCACCAGGAGAGAGAATTTCAATTTGAAGTTCGGATGGAGCAGTTGACATTGTTCTAATAAAACGGGTAGTTGATTGGGGTTTAATAAAAGACTTCAGTAAAAGAGACATTTGTTGGAGAAAGAAGTTTGTATGTGGAGGGTCGAAAATTGGAGGGGGGCAAATTTTGATATGATGATAATGAATGATGCGGGTTTCCGTTGAGGGACTGAAAATGCTCCTTTACTACTAGTTATTTGTTTATTGTTCTTTAGTTGTTTTCTTATTCTCCACAAAGTAAAACAAAAAATGATCCATCCAAGATATATTCCATCCCACGTATTAGAATACCATCCCGTAGCAACTACAGTTGCAATTTATTTAGATTACAATTGTCCATTTTCTGCCAAGATGTTCAAGAAACTGCAAGATGAAGTGATTCCAAAATTAAAGAAAGAAGATATCTATGATAAGGTTAACTTAGTCTTTATGAACGTTGTTCAACCATGGCACGGTGTTCAATCAAGTATTTGCCATGATGTATCATTTGCCGTTGGTAAAGTTAAGCCTGAATCTTTTTGGAATTTTTCCCGGGTTTTGTTTGATCAAATTACCATGTTTTATGATAATGTTGTCTATGATAAGACAAGACATGAAATTACTAACATGGCAATAGAATTATTTGCCAAAATGGAAGGCGTTTCATCAGAAGAAGTTGAAAAAGTTAGAGAATTGATGATTGTTAAGGGATTAGGAGAACCAGAGGCCGATAATACGGGTAATAAAGTTGCAGTTGATAGTAAATACTTTGCAAGATATTCTCGTACAGTCGGTGTCCACATGACACCAAGTATTGTTATTAATGGAATTTATATGCCATTAATTGAAAGTAGTACAGATTCTGACAAAATTGTTGAAATTATAAAAAGTAATATCTAAAGTATATGATCGAATATTATATATTTATGTTTAGATTAATAAAGTTTCAATCTTATCCTTGACAGCATAGATTTGGTTCTTGATTGCAGACGCATCATTTGTAGTGATTGAAGCAGCAATGACTGGTCTTGAAACACCACAAGCTCTACCTAATGCAGTTTTAGAAGGAACGAAAACGTAAGGAACGTTTTTATCTTCACATAAAAGTGGTAAATGAAGTAAGATTTCAATAGGTTCAGTATCAGCAGCCATGATGATGAATTCAGAAATACCTCTGTTAAGGGTCTTGGTTGTTTCATTTGCACCCTTCTTGAGCTGTCTTAAATTTTGTGCTTGTTGAACTAAATCTAAGATTTGTTGGGATAATGCAGAATCTGCAAGTGGGAATGCTTTTGGGTTAGGAGTAGACATGGTTAATGTAATATAGGTTCCTTGCTTTGGCTCGCCTTGTAAAAAGAGAAAGAGAAAGAGAAAGAGAAAGAGAAAGAGAAAGAGAAAGAGAAAGAGAAAGAGAAAGAGAAAGAAAAGAAGAAAAGATGCAAAAAGTATAGAAAAGTTGACAAAAGTTGTTCCAAAGATAAAAATTTTTCATTTTAAAAAAAAACGAAAAAACAAAAAAAACAAAAAAACAAAAAAAACAAAAAAACAAAAAAGAGAAATTTCGCGAAGTCGAAAAACAAAAAACAAAAAACTAATTATTTGCCATATGCTTAATGCTTCATGCTTAATAAAAACACGCCGATCGACGCGACATCTGACACTCAAAAAAATGGCTGCTTCTTTCCACTGTGAAATTTAAAAGTGCTGCTAATGGAATTTACAGTTGGTGATTACTGATAATACATAGTACACTTCTCTGTTTTGTCTCCTTCAACGAATCAACCCACACATATACACATATCCATCACAATGTCCGATCTCTGGTATGTCCAATTATTCCTATGACACGTTACTTGGCTTTCCATTCTTCCTTACTGAATACTAACATTCCAACACGTCCGCTATTCTCGTACTCTCTTTTCTAGTCCTGTTTATGCACCATTCTTTGGTTCAATTGGTTGTGCAGCTGCAATTATTTTCACTTGTTTTGGTGCTTCTTATGGTACCGCAAAGTCAGGTGTTGGTATTTGTGCAACTTGTGTCCTTAGACCTGACTTATTAATTAAAAATACCGTTCCTGTTATTATGGCTGGTATTATTGCCATTTATGGATTAGTTGTTTCAGTTTTAATTTCCTCTTCTTTAAAACAAACACAAGCTTTATATACCGGATTTATTCAATTAGGTGCAGGTTTATCTGTCGGTTTAGCAGGTTTAGCTGCTGGTTTTGCAATTGGTATAGTTGGTGATGCCGGCGTTAGAGGTACAGCACAACAACCAAGATTATTCGTTGGTATGATTTTAATCCTTATTTTTGCCGAAGTTTTAGGTTTATACGGTTTAATTGTTGCATTATTAATGAACTCCAGAGCAACTCAAGATGTTGTTTGTTAAATTAATTATATCTATATATATTAATTGTTATTACCATTATATATAAAAACTATATATTTTATTAAAAATTTCTTCATCTCTATTGTTTATAAATACATTGCCATGATGTGAGTAATGTAAATAATTTTCGTATCTAATTAGATCTTTCCTGTTTACAATTCCAATTAACTTACCTTCATCATAAACATAAATGGTTTTTATACCAATATCAACAAATAAATCAAAAATGGTATAAATTGATGTGCCTTTATTAACAAAAGTGAATTCAAATTCAATTAGTTCATCAAATCCCACTATATCATTGTATCCTTCAACATTGATTAATTTATGAAGTTTTTCACTACTTATGAAATAAACCATGTCATCGTCACTGCCATCTTGATCCGTAATAAGACGTTTCAAATTAGAACTACTTATGACACCAACAACAACTTTACACTCCCATAATAATGGATATTCACATTTATCCATTTTCAATACCTCTTTAATCATACCAACTTTCATCCCTAAACAATCAACTCCAATGACTTGATTTACCATAACATCCTCGACAACAGCTTCACCAAATTCATGATCTTCCTTTAAATCGATATATGGTAATCCATTAAACTTAATCATTTGATCGGCAATACCTCCTAATTTCAGACTTAAAAATTCATTTACCATTTTAACTGTTATAATGGTTATCATTGTAGGTAAAACATATTTAATTGCACCTGTTAATTCATACATTATAACAACAACTGTAAATGTTAATCCTGTAATACCACTTAATGCTGCACCTGCGCCTAAAAATGAATAAATTCCTGATGAAACATTTGGATTTATCCAATTTTGAACAATTAATCCTAAAAATTTACCAAACGTTGAACCGATTAGCATACTTGGCACAAATATACCACATGGAACTTTACACCCATAACTGACTATAACTAATAAACTTCTTATGATTATTGCATAAAACAATTGAAATAGAATCCAAAATAATTTCAACTTGTTATCAATTTCACAAATGATGTTATCATTGTCATTACCCCCATTATCAACACATGAATCAAACAACAGTTCCATAACTTTCGTCATGTCATTCTTCATAAATATATTCCAATATCCTAAGATGGAACTGATCAAACATAACCAGAAAACTTCCGTAATACCACTCTTCAAATATCGTTGTCTAAATGCAACAAACTTAATATTAAATTTGCTAATAAAAGTTCCATATAATCCACCAAATAAACCAATCAAAATGAACCAAATAACTTCATTCCAACTCCAATCGTTCAAATACTTCACTTGAAACATAACAATTTGTCCAGTCCCAAATGGGTTCCAAAATTGTAACGTAGTAATGGCTACCAAAGAAGTGTAGAATGTTTTCCATAACGTACTCAATTTAAACCTATGTGATATTTCTTCCATACTAAACAAAACACCACCAATTGGACTACCAAAGGCAACGGCGACTCCTGATCCAGCGGATGCAATGATTATATCACTTAACTGTATATATGATTCATTAAACCATGGTATTATCCATCTACTTATGACATTGCCAGCGCATGATGCATAATGCACACTTGGTCCTTCTTTACCAACGGATAGACCACTTGCAATGGTAAATGGTAATGTAAATGCTTTAACAAGCAATGTATTAATTGATAGAAAATCGTCTCTTTTGTATCCGGATACTATAACCTTAACTTCACTAATACCAGATCCGGAAGCATTGGGTGCATAATTGACACACAAATAAGATGCAAAGACACCAAAGGATATTGAGAATAAAGTGTAAATGATAAACTGAAGTATCGTGTAATTAGTCCAAAATTTTAATTCGTTTAGAAATTCAGTAAGTATGTTCAAAAACGATGCAATTGATCCAATTGTTATACCGATTATTGTCAATACGAACCAAATTTGGAAATTGATCCAAATTCGTGATTTTATAATCTTGAATGAACTTATTTCGTTAATTATTGAGTTTATTGTCGATATTGAATCAGCAGTTGATGGTGGATTCGTATCATCATTGGTAGATTTTAATGCTTCATAGTATTTTTTGTTTTCGTTGTATGTTTCATGCTGCCAATCGATTGTTTTATAAGAATTGAAATTTCTTGCTAAATTGCGGATTTCTTGGTTAGTGTTATATTCATTCTGCCAATTCAACATTGGTAGTCGGTTAAAGTAACGAATTGATAAAATAGAATGGAATAGAATAGAATTAAATGTATTGAAAGCCGTAATAAATCGATTAAGTCTTCAGAGGTTGGGGTTTTCGGTTCATTTTACATTTATTCATGTCTCGCTCTCTCATCATGTGTCCGAAAAATTACCATTTTTTATGTAACAGAAAGAATTTTAATTATATAAATATACGTAAAGGAGGATAGGGGTGGGGATTTTGTTTTTTTTTAAATAGAATAATAAATAATAATGATGATTAACCAACGACTAAAGTTTCTTCATCAGCAAATTCATATTGTGGAACTTCTAAATTGAGTGGAGCAGGACCCTTTCTAATTCTACCAGAAATATCATAATGGGAACCATGACAAGGACAGAACCAACCACCGAAATCACCAGCTTCACCAATAGGAACACAACCTAAATGGGTACAGATACCTAACATAATTAACCATTCTGGGTTCTTAGCTCTGTCAGAATCTAATTGTGGATCTCTTAATGATGAAATATCAACTTCATTTGCTTCATCAATTTCGTGTTGGGTTCTATGTCTGATGAAAACTGGTTTACCTTGCCACTTAACAACAACGTTCTTACCTAATGGAATTGCATTTAACTTGACTTCAACTTTAGCCATTGCTAAAACATCAGCAGATGCAGACATTGTACTTAAGAATGCTTCAACGGTAGACTTTGCTGCTGCTGCACCTAATAAACCGTAGGAACCAACCATGAAGTATGTGAAATCTCTGGATTTGTTTGATGAACCTTTGGATTCATTTAAATAGTGGCTGAAATCTGGTGAATCATAGGTTGATTTAAGGGTTGGGATGGTTGATGAAATTGATCTTGCTTGAACTGTAAAAAAAAAACATTGGAAAAGAAAAAGTAGTTAAATGTTAGTATTTCACATCCATTGGAAAGGGAGAGGTGGGAGGGGGGAATGGAAAGTAAATAAATAACACATGTAAAAGATGGAACTTTGATATTAATATTATTCATATTATTATTATCGTGGTTATTATTAACATTGTGGTTATTATTAACGTGACTTGAGGATGACATATATTATTATCAATACATACCTAAACTTCTTGCGGATCTGACAGATAATCTAGATAACATCTTGATGATATGGAATGGCACAAAGACTGACAATGCAAAAGCAAATGATAGAAAACAAATAAATAAGCAAAGACCTGATGTATATTCTATGTTGAACACTCACCATTCGAGAAATTCATCATGAAATAATAAGAAATATGGTAATATAGTATGGTCTCCATTCTTATTGGTTGGTCGGGAACATCCGTGCACACGCGCTGGCCAATTGTACAGCTATTTCCTCCTTATATGATGTGAGCCGCAACTGGTGTGAGGTTTTTATTTCTTGTATCAGCCGCACTTCTTCAAGCCGCAATTGGTTTTCCAATTTGGCGACGCGTCGCTCGCAAGATGCGGCTAAAGCAGTAAGAGCGCTTTGAAGGGGGTCGGCGACGGTTGTAGTCGTCGGTTCGAGTCCCAGCGGCGTCGACATGGCTGACACTTGCACAGAAGATGGTTCTGGTTCTAGTGGTGGTGATGGAATTAGAGGTACTGATTTCGGGCACGGTGAAGATGGAGATGGTGGAGATGGTGGTATTGGTGGTAGTTGTAGCTGTTTTTGAACATACTTCTTCCTTCTGGTGTTTGTAGGTTTCTTACGTGGTTTGTAACTACGTTTTGTGGTTGCTGGTTTGGTGATGATTTGAGAAACACGAACAGATAATGGTGGTTTTCTAACGTTATTTGATTCGTTGTTTAATGTGGTTTCGTTATCTGAATCGTCTGTTTCTATATGAATCAAATCTGATTTGAACACCTTCATGGGATATTTAAAAGCTTGTTTTTTGTGGGGGTTTGAAGAAGGAAGATGCAGTGGGTATCTTTTTTACTTTTTTGGTTTATTTGATGAGCCGCCAATTTTAAATTCAAAAAAATTTTTAAAGTTCAAATCAATTTTTTAAATTTTAGATATTTCAAGTATAAAAAAATTATCTAACATATAACATATAAACAAAAAAAATTCAAGCTAACAAACTAAAAGAAACAGTAAATATAAAATAATAAAGTAATAACAATAACAAAAAAAAAGAACTAGTTTAATAATGGTAATAACAGGAGGTCAACAAACATCTAATAGAAGACGAATTTTGCTTTACCTGATGAGACTGCAACAGTACAACCATCGGATCCGTGGCCGTTGTATGAACCATTTTCATAATAACATTCACCATTAACAACGGATGAATCATCGTAAGCAACAATCTTAACGTTAAAATTTGCTGCGTTTTTGTTATTTGGGTTTGGAATTAATGATAAGTAAGCAATACCACCAGTGTAACCCGCACCAAAGTTTAATGGTGCCCAGTTACCAACACCTGAACCTGCAGTACCCCAAATACAACCATCTTCTTGGGAAACACCTGCATTGTTGACGTAATATTGTGCTGACGTCTTCAAACCTTTCCATGTGTAGTAAGTATCTTCATCAACAGTGGTTAATAAGTTTTCAGATCCTGCTTCAACAATTGTTGGAATAACCATGTTTTCGGTACCTGGATAGTCGGTTCTACAAATTGCAACAGATTGGCCAATTTCTGAAACAACTCTAGCAGAATCGATACCCCAGGTACATAAGTAGTTGGTATCGGTGTTGGTTCTGTATAAGTAACCGTTTTTACAGTATAAACCACCAACAGAGACACCGTTCGCAGGTTGAGAGGATGGCCATTGAGTCTTTGACATACCTGGTTGACATGCATATGAACAGTAGGTACCATCTTCACATGAACCACCAGTTGAGGTATCGTCGTGGTATAAACCAGACCAACCACCAAAACCTAAGTGGTTTAATGCAACAACACCTTGACCACCCGGGAATTGAGAACATGGAACAGTACCATCTTTAAATTCAGTGGTTGGGCCTGAATATGCACCTAAATCACCAGTTGATGAATAAGAGTATGACTTATTTGAAACACTGGTAGAAGTTGCAGCTGCCGAAGAAGAGGATTCAGTAGAAGATGAGGCTTCAACTGATGATGAGGAGGTGGTTGCAACTGATGATGATGAGGTTGTTGGTGCTGAGGTTGATGATGAAGTAGTTTCAGTACTTAAGGCAGTTGATTGGTCAACGGTTAAACTAGAAGTGCTGGTTTGTTCATAAGTGTTACCGTCACCGTCAACAGTAACGGTAACATAAACGTAATCGTACGCAACTGCTCTTTTATGTTGATGGTGCATGTGATATTGAGCAGTTGTGGTACAATCAGCAATGTCGTCATTTTCGGTTGCTGACACATTAATTAAAAGAGAAGCAATAGCTAAAAGAGAAGTATTTGATAATTTCATTCTGGTGTAAAAAACAGGGGTGATTGCAATGTTAGTATTGGCTTTCTGGAATAGGAAATTCTGAAAAATTTGGAAATCGTTAGATCCCGAGATTGTCAAAACCGTGCTCAAAGTGGAAAAAGTAAAAAATAAACAGTACGCAGCGCGCGACAGGGTTGGAAAAAAAGAAACGCTTTCTTTTCTTTTTTTTTTGTTATGGAAACCAGCGCAGCTAGGGAACACGGCGGATTTCGTTTCTTTTTTTAGGAGTTTCAGAGACGTTTAGTTGGTTGTTGTGCTGAGAATATGCCTACTTTTAGGTGGAATATTATAAATGGAGATGTATGAGGAAGGCAAGGGGGAGCTAAGGGTTTTCAAATGGTATTTTCACTTCATTGTGTCTTGATGCCCGTTGTAAAAGGAGTAATTTATGGTAAATATTCGTCTATCGAACCATTATTTTGAACATTCTGAAGGTTGTGGTAACTCAAATTGTATGAATAACATATGTAACAAAACAAAAAACACGGTAATATTGACCTCTATAATAGAAATGTAAATTGTAAAAAAAGAAATACATACTTCAAGGAGTGGATAATTCAGTTAGTGAGTGAAAATTAATGAAAGTAGTCTTGTTGAATAGAGAATGAGTTAGAGAACAAAGTTCTGTATAAGGAATGTAAGCAGTTGGAGTGTAGGGAGCGTGACTTTGCCAGAAGAAAGAGGCCAAGAATGAACTGTGTGACTTCCACCAACAAGCAACCCACAAATCAAGAAAATCAACAAAAACCAGAAGAAACAGGGTGGATCCGCGACCTCCCTGCGTCGACCGACGCGGCATCCTGCTAAAGATACCCCAACACTCTCTTCAGTTTTCGGTTTTCGGTTTTCATTTTCAGTGCAATTTCCAATTTCATTTTATCCTAAAACACCTCATTTCATTTCTCCGTCTGTAACAACTTTCTCTCTACCACAAACCCCCTCCCTCCCTCTCCCCACTTGTTTGACCGTGTTTTTATATTGCACGTCATCCCCTGTTTATTTCTACCTTCGTTCCAGCTGATTACCCCTTCTACTTTTCATCTTACACCACATTACATCATCCCTTTTTGATACATTCGCCTTCTATAATGTCGAACGAAGTGTTTAACGAAGGTCCAACAACTTCTCAACATATAGAATCTACAGATGATGAACATTTCCAAAACACAACCTTCAAGTTAAAAAGAACAAGATCTATGGGCTTATTGGACAATTTTATCACAAATAATACCCCAATCAATTCCAATCCACCAAGTTCAACCTCCACTCCGTTGTCGGCGACTTCGAATTCCGGTGGTAGAATTCAAAACACAAAGTTAATTTCAGGTAGTTTTATACCAAAGGAAACTTTATCCAAATTAAACTTATCAACAAATAATGGTCCAGTTCCAACTTCAACTCCCCCTACTTCTACCCCCCATCATTCTCATAACGCCTCCACTCTCCCTTATTCTCCACAAAGTTTCCAAAGTGATGATTTCTCTGACGATCTATACAATTCTGAAGACTCAATATCTTCATCCTCAAATTCTTCGATTTGTTTAACTCCTAAACATCAGCTGAAGAAACTAAATCAATTAAATCATAGTAACAATAGCAATCATAACAATGACCAAGCCCAGTCTTCCTCTAACCAACCTGATCTGACTAATTTATTACATGATGATATAGATGTTAAAGATTCTCCGGAATCTCACGTTGACTACTTAACCCACAAATGGGATGAAGTTGAAATCTCAAAATCTTGGAAATATATAACTGAAAGAAGAAGCAATGTTGCAGAATCTGCAAGATTAGAAAATGCGTCATGGAGAACATGGGCCCAGACAAGGTTAGGTTTGAAAACTATATCTCCTGAAGAACTCAATTGGTCAAAAGATGCAGATGTCACATGGCTTTATGGTCCCGTTATTAAAAATAACAATAATAATAAAAATAATACCAATATTAATAACAATAATAATAATACTCCTTTTCCCCCTAGAAATAATTCTGTCGATAACAATTCTTTCAAAAATGTAGCTGACAATAGATCAAATTCAAATGATAATATCAACAACCCCACTTTTAATGAAATTAATGATTTTAATGACACCGGAAATGCTTTACTAAATAACAACAATAATAATAATAACACATTTATCACCAACTCATTAGATTCGTGTGATAATTCAGATAATGATGTAATCCAACAGCAGCAACAACATCAAACACAAACATCATGCGGTGATCATTTAAAATCAATTTTAAAAAAGAAATCAAATGTTGAAAAAATGATCAGTGATGCAAGTTATAGTAGATTACAACATCTATTAGCAAGTCGTGAAAAATGCTTCAGTTTAAAAAATCATAGCAATGGTAATCAATCATATTCTGATTCATCTCCCGTTTTAGAACCTTCAAGTCTACATTCAGTGCCATCAAACTCCACCATTATAAATAACACTTATAATACCAGCTCACTTAATATCAATCCTAAAGATTCGGTTAATTCTATTTCAACAATTACTTCAAATAAAATATTATCATCTTCTTCAAAGATAAAATCCTCATTAAAAAATTCCTCCATTAATATCACGAAAAATATCATGCACAAAGTCAGTAATAATGTTAACACCAGCTTTGAAAGTTCAGTTTCTAAAAAGGAGAAAAAACGTATACATTTTAATATGAGAGTTGATCAATGTATTGCATTAGACGATCCACATAATTGTCAAAGTGATACCCAATATGTTGACTCATCAGATGAATCTGACAATTATCCGGTATCAAAGATGGTTTCATCAACATATAAAGAAGACACTGATAATTTTGCTGATGATGATAACAATTATCATAACAGTGGTATCAACAATATGATCAATCTAGCATCATCGGATTCGGATTCGGATTCAGATTCGGAAGACGAAGGTTTTGTGCTTAATCCTACAATCAATTTACCTTCTCATGCCACTATTTTGGCAAGTCAACTCATTAACAATAATCATATAAATGATTCCAAAAATTCAATTAATGAAATTGCAACGATTGCACCGTTACCAGCAACAACTCTTAAATTTGGATCAGATGATGAACATTATGAATCAAAGAAAAAATCAAGTATGACATCATATAATACAAAGGCTAATCGTGGTTATGCCGATTATTATGATTATAATACTGCTCGTAAAAATTCATCAAATTCTGGAATTTATTCAATTAATGATGCAACAACAATCAATAATACAATTACTAATTCTACAAGAACAGATGTTCAAATGTTTGACGTTCCAGTTGATTGCCAATTAGATGATACAGATAACAATCATTCAGATGATATTAATTTAGATATAAATTCTCCAATAAATAATAATGGAGGTTTCACATTTTCCAATAATAGTAGTGTTAATGCATCACCGTTAATTTTATCATCTGAATTACCGTTAACCATACCAAACAATTTACCCAATTTATCAAACTTTTCAAATTTATCTTTCTCTTCATCATCAAATATAGTTGATACACCTGCAAGTTTAAGAAATAGTTTGCCAACTATAGATACTGCTAATGATAATGTGCAACATATTGAGAGAATGAATTCAGACTGTGAAAGTTCTGATGATAGCAATGATTTTATTGAACTAAAAAAATCGGCATCAATTGGTTCTACACAATCATTGACATCAATAAAATCAGGATTAAGTGGTTTGGATTTGACAACAACTGGATTGAAAAGAAGCACAGGAATTGGATCAAAACCTCAACTATTCCAATTGGGTAATTTGAACCCAGTATCTTCATCCACTCCATCTTTTTCCAATACCTTAAATTCATTTGCTGATATTGGTACTGGTTTTAATAATCGGAAAAAGTTCTCATTTGCTAATTCAGATAGTGAAAGCGAAAGTGATCACGATGATAAAATGATTAATGATTCAAAGGGATATAACCACCTGCATAAAAGGCCTAACAATAATAATAATCCATATATGAATAATCAAATGGACGATGATATTGAAATGATGGACGATAATCAACATTCAAAATTATTATTAAATGCAGTTAAAAAATCCCAATTTGACAACAACTTGAAAAACTATTCATTATCTGATATCAACAAAAAATTTGGTAGTTTGAGTAGTTTGAATAGTGGTAGTAGTATTGGTAACCTTAATAATCCTGGTAGACCCAGTCGTGGAAAGGTTGGTGGTTTCAGTTTTGGCGGCGATAGTGATAGTGATAGTGATAGTTATTAATTATTACAACAACATTACTATAGAAAGATAAAAAATATTTGTTTAAAGAAATGAGATTATTAATTATTTTGGATTGTATAATTATTGTGTGTATACATTGCAGTATTTAAGTCAATTATGGAATTGATTTAAAACAAATAGATTAATTGAATAAAAACCTAAGTAAAAAGCTACTAATCTTGTTTTGGCTTCTTAATTTCTGATAATGCTTTCCAAACATTAACCAAGTGAAATTTAAATCTGAAAATATATAAAATTAAAAATCTTGGGAAAATTGCGACTAATCTTGGTAATATGGACCAAGTACCTAAATAAACATCAACAACAGACCTTTTCCAAGTGTTTTCAATTTCATTAACTGCTTGTCTAGCATAGATTTCTGGATCTAATGGATTATTTCTTTCAGAAAACTTTTGTCTTTCTTCAAACGCCTTTCTCATTGGTTCAATATTATAAATACTATCTTCAGGTAATGCTCTTTTATCAGCAATATTCGTTTTAACACCACCAGTTATAAAATTTTTAACACTGACATTAAAAGGTTCTAATTCGAATGCTAATATACTAGCATATTGACCAATTGCTGCCTTTGAAGCGCCATAAACGGACCCCCATGGGAATGGACAGTATCCTGCTGATGATCCAGTAAATGCAATTGTAGCAGTTCCTGGTTCAGAATTGATGATTAAATCACTAAATATATGAACTATACGGACAGGACCAATAAAATTCGTATCCATACATTGAACTAATGCATTATCTGGTACATCTATACCGGGGAAGGTACATGATGAGCCCGCATTATTATATAGAACATTCAATCCATTAATTCCCAATTCTTTTAATTTATTGCTAACAAACTCATATCCAGATTCAATAGATTCATTGCTTGAAACATCCATAGAAAAGGAAAAAATGTTTTCAGGATATTGACTAACAATATCTGCCATTGATTCTGAACGACGTGCACATGCAAAGACAATATATCCTCTTTTCGCAAATTCTAAGGCAAGAAAATGACCTATACCAGATGAACAACCGGTAACTAATGCTGTTTGTTGTTGAGACATAGTTGGCACTGGATGACTGATCTAGAGATATGTGTTCAAATAGGATAGAAATGCTTAATTTATATAAGGCTGATTTAAAATCTGAAAACTTAAATTGACAAATTCATGTCGAGAATTGAAATTGCAGATTCAGCTGATTGGATGATTTATATATTCTTAATTAACCAACCAATTACTTACTCAATTAATCAATGACCATGTCTAGTAAGTATAACAAATTGGAAACAACAGATAACGTTGATTTTGGATCCAACAATCTCTTAGAGTCAGAACATGAACAAGATGATGATATTTTTATCACTCCTGATGTTCAATCAAACACTACTACTAAACCATTACCTAAAACACCTACTTTGAAAGATGTTGAACCAACACCAGTTAATAATACAACAACTTCATCAGAACAGCCATTTTTCAATTTCTCATCATTTATCACACCACAGTTACCAGAATTCATACAAATTGAAACAAGGGAAAGACCATTTACTGGTGGTAATACGCTTGATGAATCAGTTTTAACTACATTACATAGAGATTTATCAACAATTGGAGATAAATTATTATCAATATTATGGCCATTAAGATTACGTCAATCATTAATCAATGTAAAACAAATAAGTAATAGGATTAGTGGCAACAATGAAGATATTGAAGATTCTGTTGCTGCATCATCCGGGTCTAGTAATGATGATGAATATTCGTCTGAAACTATGAAGAAAATTAGAGATTGGGACTTATGGGGCCCACTGATTATCAATTTAGGACTCAGTTTAGTTATAACATTTTTACAAAGTCGTAGCTTAAAAGGTGAAAATGTCAATAGCAGTGGAATATTCAGTGCAGCATTTACATTGATTTGGTCATCATTAGCAGTACTATCACTTAATATTCAATTGTTATGTCCAGTTCAACAAAGATTAGAAAATGGAGGTTTAACAAATGGTATAATTGGATTGAGCTTTTTTCAGTGTATCAGTTTATTAAGTTATGCATTATTCCCAATTTTACTTGGTGGTTTAACATCGATTTTTATATCGTTTAAATTTGTTAGGTTGGTTATTAATTTATTGATGCTATTTTGGTCATTATTGTGTACTTGGTTAATTATTGCAATTATAAGTAATTGTAAAAGAAGGGGTAGTTTGACATTTATGACAAATGATGATAATGATATTAATCAAGGTGATAAAAGAATATTTTTAATGGTTTATCCAGTATTTTTAGTATTTGGATTGTTTGCATGGTTTTGTGTAATTGTTTAGATTAAATATCTTGTGGAATTTTAAAATATTCATAAATTTCATCCTTGCTTAAATTGGGATTTGAGTTAATTAAAAAATTGATTAAAATCTCAATGTTATCCATCATTATATCAATGGAATCCTGAAATTTTTGAATTTTGTTTAACCTTTGATTGATTTTTTCAGGTGAGTTTTCTAATAACTTATTAATTTTTTGATTTAAATAGTTCTTTTCATTAATTAAGGAAATAATCTCATTGTTTAATTCAGTACGTTTTTCAACAGACAACTTTCTATCATTCTGTAATCCTTCAATTTCTTTTTTTCCATTTTCAATGGATTTAGTTAATTCATCCTTTCTTTTAATTGAGCGTTCATAATCATTGGAAATTTTCATTATACTAGTGTATTTGAAAGACCAGTAAATATTTGAAATCCCACACTTTTCACAATTTACTAAACCGTCATCAACTAAAAGTTTTAGAATGTCTTTAATTTGCATTGAACTGATACCTGTTTTTTTACTTGCAATTGTTTCAATTTCTTTAATGTTGTACATTGTATGAGAATCTTGAAACCAATTTAATAACTTAACTTGCTTTTCTTCAAGTGACAAACCCTTCTTTGGTGGCTACACAATGTGTGTTAGTATTATTATTTCCTATGACGTGATATACATTATAATATACTATTACATACCATTACTTTATTTATCCTTATATATGAAACTTGCTATAAAGAGAATTTTCAACAGAGCCTCCAAGAAAATGAATTAGTTTCTCATCAGAAATATCATGTCCTCCTTGTTGAGTAATTTTTTTCATTTCTGATACAAGAGCAAGTGTTGACAAATATAGTGGTTTATCCTTGATTTTGTTTGATTTAAGGATTTTATTGGAGATGAGTAGTTTGTTCTCGTATGGAATATGGTAATTACCAATTGCTTGTAATATGCAGGATATGAATTCTATCCATTGGTTGATATTGGTAATTTGTTTATTGACTTCTAAATATCCAGTAGTTGATAGATTGACTGTTGCTGATCTAATATGATATCGTAATGGATCAGATTCGATATCTTTACAAAGTTTTAAAAATTTTGAAACATCAAGATTTGGTGGTTCCGAAATTAAATGTCCATAGATGGAATTCGATATAATAAACAAGGATTTTTTAACTAAGGCAATTTTGGAACATCCAGCCGGATATCTACCATGAACAGTATCGTGCACCCATGATGGTATTGTTGGGAACGATTTAAATTTATGAATAAGAGAGTCATCAATTTGTAAATGTGGCAAATCTAATTTATGAAAGATTCCCCTGATTGAACACCAATGACTAAATGCTCTCAATGCATTATAAACATCGATTGAAGTTAATGCTTGAGTACCACAAGTTTCAGAAATAATTCTTCTTAATGCATAACCTTCTAAAGTTGGAGAGGTAACATTATGATCAGTTTGGAAAAAGTTTATTTTTGTTGCGGTTAATATTAATGTACCTAATTGGATCAACTGGGACCTAGTACTAGTATCTATGTTTGCAATGTAATTTAGTGCGTCATCTTCAACCATGGTTGGGTCATAGGATGAATTTTCAATTGAGCAAACTTTAGAAGATTGGTCATACCATTTGTTCAATTCAATTTCCCTTGATGTGAATATAATTGCAAGTGATAATTTCGGATAGTCTTTCAAAATGTTACCACAATCTTTCAAAATGTAATAAGAGGAAAGAATGGAGTAGTTCAGTTTGAAATCTTCATATGACTCAGACAGGATCAAGTGTTTATTTTCACCCTGAACACGTATGAATGTACCTTCAGAAGTTAGTTTATACTTTTTACCGTTTTTGGAATACTCATTTTGGCCTGCTTTTTGCAATGTGTGTTTCTGGTCTTGGATAATGGCATTGCATATTTCTACCAGATTATCAGAAATATCTCTAAGCATTATCTGGTGGTGAAACGGGTTGGCAATTTCTTATTAGATGTGTTCTATTTTCCATTCCTGGATACCGGACAGTTTTTCATGAAAACCACGGGTCTTGAGAGGGAAAACTGAAATGTTCGATTCGAGCGTGAAAAACAAAAACAAAAAAATAAAAAACAAAAAAAGAAACAAAACGAGCAAGAAAAAAACAAAAACAAAAACAAAAACAAAAAAACGGGAATTTTCTTTTTCGTGCTAAAAACGCGTTAACAAATGTTACTTTTTTTGTTTTGGTATTTTTGGGTCGTCTGTCGGCTTTTGCAGTTTATCCGGGTGGACTTGAGCCATGCCTATTTTGCTGGATCGTGTATACACAGCTAGGTGACTATCTCCAAATTCCTATCTGTATTATAGACCTTCACATGACTCTACAACATCTTTTCTTCTTCATCACTTCCTTCGTCTTCATCACTTCCCAATTCAGCGAAAATCAGCCATAATCATCTGTGCAAATTCCTTGTTGAATAGAATATTTACTGTTGATCGTCGCCGCTGCAAATCCAAAAAAAAAATTTGTCGTCCCTCCTGTAGAGAACCTTGTTGAAACATTACGTATATCCAAATTCTGTTCATTTTCTTTTCTGCCTTTCATTCTTTGGAAACCATACACTTTTTATCTACTTAGTATTCACATTCTTTTTACTTACTTGGTTAAACGTTTATAAGGAAAACTTACAGCCTGGCATCAATCTACCATTTCCTTCTCTCATCTAACCGTTTATTTTTCAAAACACGCTCTAAAATCAACACCCTGTCCTGAATTCTTCCTTGAATCATTTTAGAATAAGGATAATTAGACATCTATCCTTGTACCAACATATACCACGACTGACATACAATTAACATATATATATATATATAAAAAGCTCTTTCACTATGAAGTCCCAGATAAATTTTTTTTCAATACTTTTGTGTTATTTATCATTTTTGCACTCTGCTATTGCAGTTGATGGAACCACTACAACACCGACTACAGCTACAACACCAACTACAACACCAACTACCACAGCAACTACCACAGCAACTACAGCCACTACGCCTACTACTCAGAATACCACTAATATTGCAACTGCAATTACTGTTAATGCTGCAACTACTGCTGTCGCAGCCACTACTGGTACAACAACAGGTACCACCAGAACTTTAAGAACTGGTACAACTGGTACGACCGGTACGACTGGTACGACTGGTACGACTAGCACTACTGATAGAACTGCCAATGCTATCACCACCACGGCTATCATTACAACAGCAGCTGCAACCACCTCTCCTATCCCAACTAAAACACCAACAAGAACAATTTCAGCAACTCCAATAACAATTCAACTAACAACAACCACGGTAGATCTTAATACAATTGTTTGGGCTACTACTACGATAAAGAGAACAACTACTACTATCACCTCTGTGTATTCTTACACTTGGGTGCAAAGCTTTACTTCAATGTATACAGCTATTGTTGTGCCACCTTCTGGAACTATTGGTTTAGGAACTATTAGTGGAAGTGTTGGTACTGTGAGGGAATATAGAACTGTTTAGGGAACATTTCACTACATTCATATATCTTATCATTCTTCTTTAAACCTATTTACTACCTATATATATGCGTTTGCATAAACCCAGATTTTGATAATGATTGTATTAATATTAATATTCAGATTCAAATTTTTTAACTCCTTTATAAATTAAAAAACAATTTTTTTAAACTAAAAGTAATTCATTTACTCTTCATTGTTATTTTTTTATTAATGTTTACATAATACTATACATTGCTTACTATTCATCAGCACCAAATTCCATTGGATCATATGTACTTCTCAAAATATCCCTGTTTTCAATTTCTGAACTTGTTGGTTCTCTGATAAACATATTAATTTGATCATAAGTTAATTCCTTAAGCTTTGGTAATAAATATGGATCAATTCTACATTTTTTCAGTTCCATTCTACCCGCTATTGGAATGTAATAGGCATTGTTTGAATCTTCATCAAATGTAATAACTAATTGTCTTAATGGATCAATTGGTTTAATTGATCCATCATAATCTCTTTGCTTTTTATAAATCAATTTTCTAGATTCATCCTTTAAAATTTCTTCAATTTCACCATCATCAATTGGTGCATTTTCTGTTTTATCGTCAAGTTTATGTTTAACCTTTTCAGCATCTTCATTATTTGTCAAATAAAATGAAACTAATTTTGTATTCTTATTTAACTCGATTTCTCGGAATATTGCCGTTAATAATCTTGGATCCGTTATTGATTTAATTGAATCTTTTTTATTTGACGAATTATCTCTATTTTTAGAAATCGATGCAGAACTCATAAATTTAATATCATAATATGACTGGTCTAACATTGATGTATCTGGTAAAAAATTCCAAACTTTTTTAGCCTTCAAATGTTTCTTTGTTGGATGTTTAAAGTTTGATAAATCAGTGTTTGGGGATTCAAACATATCTTCAATTAATTTTAGTTGATTCTTTGAATCTAATTCATCATCTTTTTTCATTTTTAATTTATTCTTAATACTATTCGAATTGCTTGAGGCTTGATTTTTTTGAATATCACTTGAAATATATTGTGTTCTTCTCAAGAAACTAACAGTTTCAGATTTCGTTTTTATATTCTTACTTGGATCTGCTAATAATAATTGATCATTCGGATGTAATTCTAAGTTTAATCCATTATTTTTCAATCCAAAAATGGTATCCTTTTCTGGTAAATCAATCAGGTTTAATGGCATACCTAAATCATCGTTTAATTTTATTAAATTGTTATAATTTTCCTTTCTAAAAAAGGATGAAACTAATGTACTTAGTTCATTATCTTTTAATTTATCATTATCATCCTTCAACAGTTTTGGTGGGCATGAAGGCGCTGGCAAATTATTAGAATATCTAACCTTCGCAACATATTGGATATTAGATTTATTACCTTGACTCTTTCCTTGTCCTGAGGATCTACCAGGTGCCGACATTTTCTATTGTTCAGTGTTCTTTGTTAAAACAAATCGGATCAGTAGATTGTTGAAATCGTCGACTTAATTGAAATTGTAATGAAATTGAAATTAAAGAGAATTTCGCTTTTTGTGTATTTTTTCTTAAAATTATACAGTAAATAATCCATCAAACATATTCCTTTAATAAAATCATGGATGAAGGATACTTGGATCGAAACAGTGATAGGGTCTTATTTGAGAGAATAACATTTACCACAACAGATTTAAAATCCAAGGAAAAAGCCAAAATAAATGATGCTATTTCATTTATGGGTGGTAAAATCAAAAATGATTTAACAAGTGAAACGAACATTTTAATAGTTGGTAATATTGATACCCCAAAATCTAAGTTTTGTTTAAAACATAGAACTGATGTTACACTATTATATCCAGATGATTTGTTAGATATTTACAATCGATTTAAAGAGAAAAAGCAAAAATTAACAATTCAAATTCTTGATGATTATCCTTGGCCAATTTTTGATTCATGCTTGTTTTGTCTTTCAAGATTAAGGGATGTTGATAACCTGTGCTGTGAAAAAAACTATATAACTAAATTAATTGATCATTTCGGTGGTAAATCAATATCTTCGTTAACTCCAAAAGTGACATATTTGATAACGGATAAAAGAGAAGGTAAAAGATATGAAAGCGCTTTAGAATGGAATATAAGTCCAATTCATCCGAAATGGATTATTGATTCTTGTAATTGCCAAAGGCTGTTAAATCCTGCATATTATGATATATCGAAAATCAGAGATTCAAGTTTAATTGGTATTGGAGCTTATAAAAAATCAAGGAATATAATTGATTATGGTAATCCAGATAATAATCCAATATTTTCAAAAGTTCTTGAAGAAACCAAACCAAAAAATAAACTGAGTAATGATAATGTTAGTGGTAACAATAAATTATTTACTGGTTTTATTTTTTCATGCTTTGGTTTCAATAATTCACAAACTGAAACCTTGTATAAAATCTTAAGGGAAAATGGTGCAGAAATTCAAGATGAATATGATTTAGGGATAACGCATGTTTTAGTACCCTCAACGTTTACAATGGATAAGATACCTGAAAATATTATGAGATTAAAAAAGATAGCAGATTCAAAAATAGTTAATGAATGGTTTCTTGAAAGATGTTTACATTACAAAAAATTAATTGATGATTCATGGTCATTACCGCCACTTCATTTAAATTTAAATTATGAACTAAAGATTCATATAACTGGATTTCAAGATATTGAACATTTACATATTTCCAAGCTTATTAAAAACCTGAACATAACTTTAAGTAATGAATTAACAAAAGATTGTGATTTTTTAATTACAAATTTATCATCATTAGGATTAACAAAATTGAATTCTCCTCAGTTATTTGATTATAAATTCAATGATATTTTAATAAGTAAATCAAATATAGTAACAACAAATTCAGCTACTTTAACTAAAAAGAAAATCAATTCCGCCAAAAAATGGAATATACCGGTTCTAAGTTTGGCGTTTCTTTGGGAATTTTCCCAAACTGGTATTTTGCCTTCTGTCTTGGATACAAAATGGTGTATATTTGCACCAAGAAGCTTAAGACCAGCAAGTAATTTCTTAGAATATGCAAGATCGATATCTGGTGGAACATTTCATACACAGAGTAATAATATTAATAACAGTGAAGGTGATAATATTAATAATAATACAGAAAAGGGAAATAGTTTTAATGATAATAATAACGACAACAATAATAATATAAATTTTTCACCAAATTCATCACCTATAAAATTGCCAGCTCAGTTACCATCACCACGTAAAAATTCACAAAAAAAATGGCCAAAATTAATAGGAACAGCCAGTGAATCCCAGCTAAAATCAAACGACGCAATTAATATAAATATTAATGCTGATGATATTGATAAAGATGATGATAGTTATGATTTTAAATCCACGAGAAAGTTGATTTTTGATGATGGTATGAATAAAAGGGGTAATATGATTGATTACGATGATGATTTGGGAATGGATGATATACCTGTTTTTAAAAAGAGAAGATTTTAGGGACGAATAATTGTTTTTATAAACAAAACATAAAAAGCTGAGAGGTAATTGGAGTACTTTGTAATAATAAGAATAACTAATAATAGAACTGTATATTAAACGAACATTAATCAATAATAATAATGGGGTTAGTCGATTACCAAAGATAGTCAAAGCTATAAGAGAGAAGCTGAAAAATATTGACAATGTTTGAAGTTCGAACCAAACAATTAGGACCTCAAACTTATGCCTTTTACCACTTGGCCAGCTTGAAAAAATTTCGCGAAAAAATTTCTCGACTCCTGTGTAACTAATATGAAAACCATTATTATTTCTTCTTTTTATTATGTTCTTATCTAAAATTTGTTATAACAATGAAAAGAATTAAGTTTTTCATTTAAATAAAACCTTCAATAAGTGTATAATTATTTTACATTGTAAACCTAGATATATTTTTTGTTTATTTTCTTGTTTTATAAAAAAATAAAAGAAAGAGTTTGATTGAGATTAAAAAAATGTTACTTTTTATTGAAGATCTTTGTTGAAAAGAATACCGTACTGATAACAGACCGGCCGATAACAAATGGACCAATAGACAGATAATAACTTATCTGTTATCTGTTATCCAATATCTCGTATCTATTCCTTTATATAATTATTACACATTGGATTAGTATTTATGAGGAGACATGGTTCTCCAGTTATTTGTATTTTAGTATTTTCTATAGTTTATTTAATTACAGATTTATCTAATCATTCTGAACCCTATACTCAGAGTTAATGCATTACAACAATCTTTAAACTAATTGAATAAATTTGTATTTTTGAAGCATTATTTAGCAAAGCCTTTATAACGACACACTAATTAAAAATATGAAAGATCAGTAAATTCTTTCCATTTAAGTTTTTTTGAACTAGGAATAAAGTTGGGTTCATTAAATTACGTATTAAATATTATATGTATGCAGTTTATAAAAATTAAATTCATTAGAGTTATTACCAGGCCTTAGAAGCACTCTGTTTTGTGTCTTTCTCCCTATCTTTTTTATTATTACTATTATTCTCATCCTCATTATCACTTTCATGTTCTTTTGATCTTTCACTGATAAAACTAACAGGTCTTTCTTCATCCAGTTCATAATCATAGGTAAAGTGTTTCCATCTATCACTAGCATATGGCCCACCTAACCTACTATCGTTTATAACTGGTGCTTTTATGCTTGTTGAGCTTTTCTTTCTTGATGACTTACTAGATTTACCGCTTATACTTTGTCTGTGTAAATCTTTATCAACAGTTGCTACATGGATACCTGCAATGTCATTCGACATTCCTGCCGCCTTTCTTGTAATTTTAGCATTTGCAAGTCTTCGTCTAATTTCATCATTATCATTACCACCACCACCAAATGTAAATTGTCTAAATAATTTATTGCCTGTGAGTTTATTTGCATTTTGTTGCGGAGGTTGTGCCTGGTATTGTGTTTCTATTTGAGGTTGAGGTTGAGGTTGAGGCTGAGACTGAAGTTGAGATTTTGAAGTTGTCTTTGATTTGGTTGGTGGTGGGGGAGCCAATTTAGATTCTAAATCATGCTCAATTCTAGTTGCTGTCCGTGTAATTGCTTTAGCCAGCGTAAACGACTCCACATCACCAGTACCATTATTAATATTTGCTTCACCGGTTTCTAAATCCTTTGGTGCATTTCTAATAACAGTTCTTGAGATTGCACGCAGTAACTTCGAACCGACCTTTTCTTCATCTGGATCATACGGATTTTCCAAATACTCATCATTTCGACTATCTTCATCTTCATTTTCAGTATGTGCATTGCTACCATGTTGGTATATTGCATTATTTTCTGAATAAACATTGATTTGATTATCTTCATCGATTGAATCACTATCATCGGAACTAGACGAAGAAGCTGAGCTTCCATAACTACCATTATCACCCCTATCATTATTGGAATTAACATTTGGATTGAAATTGTTGGTAGGTCGACTATCTTCATGCAAAACCGAAACCAAATTAGAATATCGATCATTATCATCAGTAGTTAAATATGGAGCTGCAATTGTCTTCTCTTTCATTAGTGGAGCACCCATATCAACAACAGGAAAGACACCTTTTGGAGATCTAATTTGTTTATTTGAATTTCTACTTCTAATTGATGCCGGTGATGTACCATATCTTGATAAATTTGGGCTGAAAGAAGTTGAAAAATTACTTTTTGTGCTAACAACTCTTGAAATATCATTTTCATCATCAGGTTTGAATTCTTTAATTGAAGACGGAGTTGAGTTTGTTGTACTTGAGTTTGATACATGAGTTGGTACACGAACAACACGTGAATCCATATTCAACATTGGTTGTTCATCTCTTTCTTCATATGCAGGTAAGTTTAATTTCTTCATATCAGATTCAATAACATACAGATGTAAATACCATGGAATTACAATACCGAAAAAGGAACCACCAATCATATTACCAACGGCACCTGGTAACATCATTTTCCAAAAATAATGACCAAATCCATACCCACAACCATTAAAAATCGCAGCTGGAACTAGGAACATATCAGCAACAACATGAGAAAATCCCATTGCAACGAAAGTAAATATCGGTAAAAATATCATTAGAAATTTAACATGTAAGGGTTTAACCATAATTTGTAAATACACAGCAAGACAAACAAAAAAATTACCTGCAATACCTTTAATTAAATTTTCAGCAAATGTAAAAGAATTTTTAGATTCAGCAATTGAATTCGTCCCCCAAACATAGTTTTCTTGTTTTAGAACGCCTGAAAGGTAACAGATGACATAAACGACAAAAACAGTTGCAGCAAGGTTAATCCAAAACGAAACAAACCATGATATTATCAAATCCATCAATGTAACTGCACCACGCATAACACCGACGGAAAAAAACAAAATGTTCGAATTGAACAGTTCCATACCACAGACAATAACATAGAACAAACCGATTGCATAAACAGCACCCTGCGCCAAAAATACAAATATTTGTGCCCCAGGAATCAAATCTCGGCTTCCAGCTTCACACATCACATATAACATCCCCCCAGCACTGAAAAGAAATGCTCCTATGACTGAATTGATGCAGAGAATGTAAAACGGTAGACGAGACTTTTTCATCGAAGTAGCCACCACTGCCAACGCCGCCTCATGTGGAGTGATATAGTATGTATCATCAACCATATTATGTGGGAACTGTATGTAAAAACTACACAGGAATAAAAGAAGAACAGAGAACAAAAATATTAGAACAATAGGGGGAGCTATTTATCAAATTGGTCTGAAATCGAAACCAACACAACAACATTTTTCGTTTTTCCGCACTCCGGAAGCGATTTACAGTTCCTATTGGATAACAGGCTTTATCACAAGACAATGGTGATGGTTTTGTCACAGCTCAAGAACAACGGTGAAGATGGTCACAAAGACACAGTTGACGGGGAAAATCCATTCTTGGGGGAGTACCATGAAACTGAAAAAACTGACGATTGGCCAAACCATCCACGATAACTTCATGTATTTCCAGAGCATGCCTGCATAATGGTTGTTGAAGGAATCCCACGTCAATTCTAACGTTGCCGGATGGTAATGGTCATGGTGATTGGTGTTGGAGCTGTTTCCTATTTGGACTTCACCGTCCCAGAGACACACGAAGAGTGAATACAATGTTTGGAATATGACGGTACCTAAACTTTGGTCTATTAAAACACAGAAAATTCTATGTTCTTTGAATATCGAAATGACAAATTCAATCCAGTAGCTACACAGAAGACCATTTAGGCCTCCCCATGCCAGGAACTTCAAATGTTCTTTAATGAATGTATCCTTAAGTTTATTTGAAATTGTATCGTACTGTGAAGTTAACGGTATTGAATTTACTTGTGTTCTAGTTGTTGGTGATAAAGTTGGAGTGTTTATTATACTACTTGGAGCTCTACTATGTGTCTTATTAGTATTACTATTGGTATTATTGTTGAAACCTGATCTATTTCTTTGATGATGGAATGTTTTAAGATCAGTTAATTGAATGTTCTTTTCTTCATCTAGTACCATGGAAATCATTAATTTCTGATCTTTAAATTTCAACGTAAACTTATTCCATCTATATATTTGAATTATTGTCTGACCTAATAGTGAAGTCTCACAGCCCATTATAATTGGCGTTAAGAATTTGTTTCTTTTATCAAGTGATGGATAATGGGTATATGTTAGAAATATGAAAAATAGTTCAATTGTAAATAAATAATACAAATGTTCTAAGTATGGATCAATGTCCGTAAACATAACTCTGAGTAATGTCCCGAGGTTATTAAACACATTTTGATTATTGAAATTGGTAGTATTACCATTATTATTAGTGTTATCGGTATTATTTGAAATGTTACCGGTGTTGTAATTTGATGGATTTAGATAATTATCACGTTGTTTAGCCAGCGTTTCTAACTTTTCTGCATCTCGACTGTTCATATTATCGGTGATCAAACCAGAATCTGGATTTGAAGTTGAATTTGAATTTGGTGCTGTATTTTCATGATCAATATTGTCACTAAGGTCTGTATTATTCCCCGTTTTCACTTTTGTAAAAAGACTGGTATTTGCAGAGACATCTTTTTGCATCTCCACCATGGTTGCAATGGATACACGTTATGCAGACACCTGTTCTACGAAACAACCTGTTTTCTGCATCTTTTGTTTATTGCATATCTTACCTTACCAAAACTCGAGCTTTGGAATTAATTCGCGTTGTGGGCTCCGCAACCAACGATGTGAAAAGTTTTCCCACCAGTTTTCCAACGAGTTTTCATATATATTACACCAGGTTATGCATTTCTTGTTGTGGCAAGTAAATGAAATAAACCTAGGTAAAACAAAATTATGTAAAATATAAAGTAAACAACAACAAAAAACAATAAAGTAATAAGAGCAAAATAAACCCCCCAAACAAAAGCAGCAACAGATAAACCAAAAAACACACCAAAGCTACGTGACGATAACGATAACAATAACAATTAGTTGTAGTAACAAAAAAATAACCCAATCTTTAAGAATCTATAATTTTTTTATAGCAAGCCTAAATTAGCTTAACCCAATTTAATTTTATAACAATGAGAAACAAATAGTCTATGTTTTTCCTAAAACCGTTCTTTTTTAACAAATACCATCTTGTTTTGACATCCAGATTCTAATTTTATAAATTCTAAATAGCTCTTTAACTAAATCTCTAAAATCAATTCTATTGTCTGAATTGTAATAAAATGTTAATTTCTTCATATCCCATTGATACTCAGCATCGACAATTTTCATATCTAATCCAAATTCTTTGACTTTGTTATTACATAATTCAATTGCTCTAACTTCATCATTAATTTTTGAATTAATTGTGATTAATTCTTCACCTTTTGCATACCGAAGTACTGATTTTGGGAAATTTAAAATTGTTCGTTTATGAATTTCTTCTTCTTTACCACCAACAGCTAATGCGGCCTTCCTATTTAAATATTGTGCATATCTCAACAATCTTGTTTCTAAAATTGAAACATCCAACTTAACAACTTTACCCAAATCCCTTCCTCTATCAGCTTCAACAATAACCAAATCACCGATTTTTAAATTTTCCAAGGATTTAGTGTTATTGGTTGATGGATTGACATAAAAAATATCCATTCTTGCATTTTTAAAACAACATGCAATTAATTTGCAATCACTTACATTGCCTGAGAATTCAAGTGGTGGTGATAATTGTGGTAACGAACCTGTATTCAAATGGTCCAAATATTTTTCTAAGTCAAGTGTTTCATCCTTTGGGTGACCTAAATACTTTGAAACATCCTCAGTACCCTGTTTGATTTGTTCTTTGGTTGGAGAAAGCATCATTGGAATTGATGAATTTAGTTGATGTAAATTATAATGCATGTGATGCATATTATTCATATTATTCATATTGTTCATATTGTTCATATTGTTCATATTATGCATAGTGTTACTGCTATGCATATTGGTCATACGGTTAAAATTATTGAGTGCCATATTCATGTTCATATTATTCACACATGCACCCATACCATTAATATTCAAATTATTAACGGGTGAATAATAAGATGAGTGTCTTGGAAAATAACTAGCATTACTGCTATTATTATAATAATAGCTGTTATTTGGCACAAATGTTGAAACAATGGAAGCATCATAAGAGTATCTTCTATATGGGGATAGGTTATTTGAAGCCTGCGGGACTGGGATCCAAGTATAAGCTGCAGTTTCACTTTGAGAAGACGAAGGAGGTTGCAGTTGTTGATGGGTATTATTACGATAATTATGATTTATAACCCTTGGTTTGATGTTTGAATCATCTACAGAAGATCTCTTTTCATTCCAAAATTCATCAAATGCAGATTTGGTTCTGACACGAGGTTGGTCATTTGTTGGATGATCAAGTTTCAGATCATCGATAGGATTTGAATGTGTACTCAAACGTGAAGCAGGAGGGATTTGGAAAGGATAATCACCAACCGGGTTTGACAGTGGAGATGTAAGAATCGCATCATTGACAATCATATTAGAATCAGAAAATGAACTTTTTTGTGGGGTAATTGGTGTAATTAAATGATCAAAACTTAAATCCTGTGACGCATTCATCTCGTTTGTTGGGGATAATGGGGGCAAAGGATGTAACAAAGACTTTGGCCCAAGCGGCTTGTTGCCAAAAAGATGTTCATAAACATCACTGACATCCTTTGCGTCGTCAGTACTATTATTGTTGTTCTTGTCATCGTCATTGTTATCGTTATCATCATCATCATCAGTTTCGTTATTTTTTTTGCCTTCGTCGTTAGCAAAAGGGGATCTGAAAACTGGAATAGAATCTAGATTCAGAGAGGAAGTAGGGACAAGAGGGGGGTCATGTGCAGTGAAATAATGGTGGTCATTTGCGTGCAGAGTGATTGAACCAAGTCTAGAATTAGCAGTAGAATCGACAGAATTTCTATTATCTGGATGGTAAGGTTGAATGTGGGTGAACTCGGACGACGAAGGATCAAACGCTGCTGCAGGAATGATTGACCCTTGGGAACCAACACTGTGTCTCCTGTCGAAGTCAGTGGCCATGATGATAGTGTCAATATTAGGGATGTCATTGGAAACAGGCACCGAATGTTCGGAGATGGTGGAGAAGGTGGAGTGGGATTTCTCGGAGACGTTTGACAGGGCACTGGAGCCCTTCTTAGGGTTTTTGAGCAGCATAGGGAAGTAACAGAGGACACAGATAGCTCTCTACAGAAAGAAAGAGGGAAAGGACAGGAAGAAACAACCCACAGCTAACCAACAGACAAACAGAAGACCACTCTCCAACCTAAATTGTCCCCAGCCAGACCCTGAATTCTGTCAAAACCAACCGAGCCCTGGAGATTCGCGAGACAGAAGCGTGACCACATTTACTATGCTATAACTATGCTGTACTATATTATATTAACCTATACTATGCTATATAACAAAACTGCCCAAACCCACTAGAATGAGGTTGCCCAAGATGAAGTTGTTGAATAGGATCTCAAACCCGCTTCTTCGTGAGTAGACATCGATTAATCGGGTCTGAATCTCATCCTTGTAGACCAACAACAACGCCAACACCTCCACAATACTACTGTCAATGAACTTGTTCGTGTTGATGAAACTGGTGATCATTTTCGGATCGGCATTCTCTTCAGGGACAGGCATGCTTGTAAAACTCAAAAGCGATGGCAAATCAACGTATTCAAAATCGTTCAAGTTCTGTATAATTCTGAATTTGATTGGCGGGAACCTTTTGTGGTTGACACTGTCACCAATGATGTCATCACTATTATCAATGTCATTATGTTCATCGTTAATTTCGTTACTGCTATATCCCATAAACTCATCATTTTCAAAGTCACTATTGTTGGCATTGCTGATATTACTACCGCCATCTTCATTATCTAATCCTTTCGATAGCTTGCTAGATTTCTTAGATGAAAGTCCAAACTTTTCATCGTTTATAAATGTAACTAATGACGATAAATCCTGTGGTGTTATGTATGGTAATCCAGTTAAACTAGAACATGGAACTTTATTAGGATACTTAGCGGTCAAATTATAATAATTGATTTTCATATCAATCACAACGTACTTGTTTTCTTCAATGGTTGTATCCTTTGTATTTTTATCATCATCATAGCTGTCTTTTAATTTATCATATATAGTCTTACGCATTTCTTTAATTCCATTAATTGAAAAATCAAATTTAAATTCATTGCTGTTATTTAGACTGTCATCTTCATTGGGTAACATTATATCAAATATAATCTCTGCTTTACCGGATTCAATCCAGTTTAATTTGGAATTTTCATTATTCAAAAATGATAAGTCAAGCATATCAATTCTTAATCTTGTAATTTTTTTCCAAATATCATCCCTACTTCTATCGTTTTTATCATCATCTGCATTACAAATCTTGTTGTTCTTAATGTTATTTAATTTGCTATTATTAGAATCATCAATTTCGTTGTGTAAATCCATTCCCGTGAAGTGGGCAAATCTATGTTGTCTTCTGTGTAGTGTAAATAATGATCCACCCAATGATCCAAACATGGAATCCGCATTAAGGAAATCATAAACCATCCATCTCCTTCTCAATTTTTTAAGGTTACAATTAAATACGACCAATTCCAATGGCTTATTAAAATATGTCTCACTGTGGAAATTGATTTTGGAATGTTTGACATTCAAGTATCTTAATTCGTAGTTATCACTGAGGGAATCATCTAAAATTAATGCTTCATCTCCAATCATATTAATATCACCTTGTAATCCGTCAATGGCAATTCCATCAATCAATCCTTGTCCATCAAACCATTTATTGAATGAAAAGGTTAAGCTAACTTCACTTATGCTTAATTCATAGAACGTTGATGATACTTTCAAATTACGTATTTTAATATTGCCATCCTCCCATGTTGCTTTGAATTTTGGATCATTCAGATCAACGTTTAATTTATTGTCAAATGTAATCAATTTCTTAAGTACCCATTTTTCAACTTCTCCATCTCCTATCCAATTGACAATATAAATTATGAATCCAATAAACGTGGTCGTTCCAATGAGAATCCACAAAAAATTACCCATTAAAATCCATGAAAAAAATGCGGTGAATTCATCAATATTAAATGGTCTATTTTGTCGCAACAAGAAGTACTTTAACCTCGCTCCGATTGCTAACTTAGGCATATCCTTTTTGTTATTAGCATTATCATTATCTCTATCTCTATTATTGGTATAAGTATCATTATCATTAAGCTTATTGTTATTATCGTTATCATTATTTTTATTATCCGTATCGGTATCGGTTTTTGGTTTTGGAATTTGTGTGTATTTTCGAATATTGGTAATTCTAGCAAGTGGTGTTATTCGACTTTCAACACACATATGCAGAATACCATGTCTATTATGGTTACTATGTACAGGATGGTGGAACAAATTTGAATTATTAATTGTTGAATATGGTTTTAAAATTTTCATAGTCCGAAACCCTGGGACTATATTTTTCTTATATAGGGATGCTGATATTCGACTCATCCCCAGAAGCCTTGTGAACACCGACATTGCAGTTGTTTATCGAATGTTTAGCTGGTTCAAGAGACAAACAGCTTCCTTTGATTTGAGAAATTAAAAGACAATAAAAAATGTAGAAAGAGATTTTAACTGAAAATTTGGAGAAACGAAAAAATGTCACAAATCAAAATCACTAAAAAAAATGCAAAAAGGGAAAAAATAAAAAAAAACTCGGAGTAATTCGACCAATTGCGCAATTAAGCTCTAATCTCCTCTCTATTTCATGATATACTAATACCTCACCTAATATCTATGGTTAGAAAGGCGATGAGAGATCTTCTAGTGCCTCGAAACTGACAAACCCATCTTCCAGGGTAGGCATCTCCTGTAAAATACCTGAAAATATATTACTTATGTTTTCACTGTTTACTAAGACACTTTCAAAATCTAATGGAATATCTAAACCTGCCTTAAACTGTAAACCGTCCATATTAGGGCCCTGTGTAAGATTACTGTTGTTATAAGGATTATTCAGCATAGTAGAAATTTTCATATCTTGTTCCTCATTTTCGACTTTTTGAAATCTCTCCATTACTGTTACATATGTATTTTGAATTGAATTATAATAAATTCCAGCAAGTTCCCAAGATAATGATAATTCTTTTAATAAACCAACAAAAAATACTAACGAATCTAACTTATTATCAGCTGTATCTTTTTCAAATTTGGTTAGTATAATTATTAAAATCATAATTGATAAAATTATATTATATACTACTATAATTGAACATTTAGAAGGTTTTTCTACCTTTATAAAAGATTTAGCTGAAACTTCAATTTCCTTTATAATTTCTAAACAGAAATCAATTGTAAAATTTTCATTCCTTGAATCAACCTTTAAACTATTCATAAATGGTTTTTGAAATGTTAACAAAGCTAAATAGTATTGGTTTCTTATATTCATACGGACAGGATTGTGTCCATCCGTTTCTAATGTTTGCAAATCCCATTTCAAATGCATAGGTAAATCTTCCCTCCACTTTAACATTAATCCAATAAATTCATTTAAATAAGCTAATGATTGTTTACCGAATTTTGATCCATTCCTTCTTGAGCCCATTTTGTGGAATATTAATGATTTATAAGTTTCTGTCAATGAATAAATTCCACTCAAACAATTTAGATACTCAGGAAAGTTTATTTTAATATCAAAATTTTCCTTTAATGGATCCGAATAACAGAATTTATTAATGCCTGGTAAAATTGGCAAATCAATAGTATCTCTAATTGTTGCCTGACTCAAATTCAAGATCGACATTCTCCCCAAAACATTGGCTATGAAATGTTCAGTTATAAAACACCCCCAATAAATTCTACTTCTAACTTCAATATCATACTCTGTTAAATTTGTCTCACCAATATCAGATTTCCAATTTTTAGGATCCTGTGATAATCCTTTATGTTCTCCAATTCGAATTGCAATACCTGATAACAACCATGCAGAAATATTATTACCTTTACCTAGATCATAAATTGCAAGAACTAATAAGGTTTGGATCATAACAATACTTGAAAATTCATTCATTCGTAATTTTTCGAAAACCAAGGTTCTCGATAGATCATAATAATAGTCTGAAGTAAAGTGATCTGAGTTGGATTCTAATGCACCCAAACAACAAATCCCATAAATTAATTCTTCACTACAATAGGTAACTGAAACTTTTATATCACTTTTACTTTTATAAAAATCAGTTAAAAATGATTCACGATGAACAAAAATTGTAATATCAGGATATCTTCAAACAAAAAAATTCATTATTAAGTTTATTATCTGATCATTCTGAAAATTTTCAAAATCAACCATTTGGCCGGTTTCATTATCTGACCTTTCTTTCGATATCTGTGGAACATAAAAATACGACGGTCCATAAATTGCTGGCACATCATTTCGTGCATTTTCAGTAATTGCATGGACTTGAACGTTGCCGTTGCTTTTTGTATTAAAATCTTTTCTGTTTTGATTGAATGTTAAATCGTTATCTTTACAATCATCCTCAATCTTAAAATTGTTGATTAGTTCACTTCTTTTTTCAACATCATTACAATTTTTGATTGAATTAATAAATTCAATTAAATGTTTATTTTGATGTTTTAGAAAATTGAATTGAAATATGTTAAGTCCTCTATTATCTTCAATGACGGGCTCACATTTAATGTTTAATTTGACACAGGGATCACACGGTACATCACCACCACATTTTCTTTTCCTTCTTCGACAATGTTTGCATGCTAAACTGTTTACTTTTTTAACTTTCATATTTTTGCCATCCTTTCGTATTTTTGAGTTAAATGTAGACATGAACGTGTTATCGTCACAACGATTGGCAGCTGAACAAATGAATTCTGAAAAAATGGATCACCAAAATTTCTAATTTGATGTGATGATAGCGCCTTAGCAATGAATTATTTTTAACCAGTTTGTGCATCTATTGGTATACTGCATAATTATTTTCCATTATTCCATTCAATTTCTTGCATATTTTTCATAATTAGTCATTTGTAATGTGGTAATTTTAGTAATAAACAGCAGCATCAACATTTTTATTTTGGCGTTTTATCATATGCTGTAACAAGAATTTTGGAGTCCAATGGTCCTTTCACGAGTTGGAAAATAGGGTATTACTTAAATAACAATGTTATAAAGGTAGTATATTTTTTTATTTATTTATTAAAAAGAACGACCTCTTTTTTTAACGAGATAGCAGTTTACAAAATATAAAAAAGTAGATGGAACAATAAAAAAAAGGTAAGAATCAAATATAATCAATGCATTTTATCCTGTAATAAAAGAAATGAAAAAAGTTAGGTAAATATAATAGGATTTTGTAAATCAAACGGCAGAAGTAGCAGCTGCTTTATTATAGTTATAAAGAATTGCAGTTGAAGGAGTAACCCTCGTTGTCTTTTTGAAAAACTTGAAACCCAAAATCATAATAACATACCAAACAATACCAACATGACTAGTAATGAATGATTTATATTTGAATGATAAAATAAATGTGTCGTAACCATTGAAAAATGTAATGATCATTGTAAATACTAATGCAACATAACCAAGATATGGCTGACCCCATAAGCTGAATGAGATATCTTACCTTGGAACATTTTGTGCAACAATTACCTTATAGTAGCAAAGATAAGCAATCAAGATATTCATCCAGTTCAAAATACCAAAAACTGTAACAGCTGAAGAAAAGTATCCGAAAATGATCGCAGATGAACTTCTTGCATTCATATACGATAACAAACCCCACATTGCAGTAAACAAACATCCATAATATGGATTGCCATTTCTATTTAGTTTGAGAAAAATTTTTGGAGCAAGACCATCTTTTGCTAAACCATATATAGTACGTGAACCAAGATAAATATCAGTGTTTGCAGCTAAACCAACGAAAATCAATAAACATGCGTTGATGAAACCTGGTAAAACTTTAATTTCAGCAGTTTTGAAAGCAATAACAAAAGGAGATGCAAAAGCATTACTACCTTTAGCAGCACGCAATAATGGATTTGTTGGAGATAATGCAAGGGATAAAATAAAAACACCAAAAATATAAAAGAAACCAATTCTAAGAACAACTTGTTTTGATGCCTTTGGAATAAACTTCTTTGGATCGGGACATTCACCAAAGACAACACCAAACTGCTTCAGAACCAACATATGAGAAACATGATTGAATGATACAAGCCCAGAATCCCAAGGATTTACCGGTCGAACCTTTAACTAAATAAGGTAAAAATGGTTCTTCTCTCCAGAATCTAAACCCAATGGTTTCATGATTAGGTGCTCCACCACATGAGATTACTAAGCAAGTGATAAAACAGATTCCTAAAACAATCAATTTAGCAGCTGCACACCAGAATTCTAATTCTCCATAAACTGAAACTTTAAACCAATTTGAAACACAAATTGCAACAAGAAAAACATTAATGAAAATAGCAACATTTAAATCTTTTCTCCAATATTGAATGATAACACCAAGCGCACTCAAGTTTGCAGAGAAGACAATAGCATACTTAAAGAAATAGTTCCAACCGGCTGCAAAACCCAAAGCCGGATCAACATATCTTGCAGGATAACCGGAAAACGCCTTATCCATTGGAGAGAAAGCAGCCATTTCACCCAATGAACATAGAATAATGACCAATAAAATGCCCGTAATCAAATATGCAAGACAAAGTGAAACTGGGTCACCTCTTTGTAAAGCGGTACCAGAACCAATAATCAAACCGGTACCAATTGCACCGGCGATTGCAATCATGGAAACATGTCTTTTTTTAAAATCTCTTGATAGTTCAACATCTTCTATTTTATCATCTGTTTCTAGTTGACCAGTACCCATAGTAGCTGCATCAGGGCTTTGATGATCATCAGGCTCATACACTTCAACAGAAGAGTTCTTTTTTAATTCGTTAGTACTAAACAACATAAGGGTTTGTGTTTGGCGACTGTTATATTGAAAAAAGAACTTCTAAGAAAGCAAAAAGAAAACCCCAGAATAAGAGTAAAGATTTGTATAAACTCATGTTCAATTGTTCTGCTACATTTGATAAGACTCTTTTTTGCAATAAGATAAAACCTAGTTGAAAAATCAACATCCGTATTGTTATAATCAGATAAATATCAACCCATAAGCGGAAATTGGACCTGAAAAGCGCTATGCGGAAGTCCACTCTTGATTCCAAATGTCATCGCACTTTCTATGTCCGGTGGGGATGGGAGCATGCTTCAACCGGTTGCAGATTTAATATATATATGGCATGCAATCACCTCCTTGATAACTCATGGTGTAAGAAAGGAAATGTAGAACTTATAACAGTGAGCAAAAACATAAACATGACCATCACTACAAACATTGAGCTCATCCAAAACTACCGTTCGAAGGTCCCAATTGTTGCAAATAACGCCAACATTGTCTATTTAAATTCATCTTTCCAACCACCAATGAACACAATTGTGTCTGATTCAATTGAAACATACCTTAAAAAAGGTTTATTTGAAACAAACCCAAAACCTCAATGGATTGCAGATTGTGAAATAATTAGAGGTAAAGTTGCAAATTATCTCAATGCAACTGCAGATGATATTGTTTTCACCAGAGATACAACCGAGGGTTGTAACTTATTTCAAAGGTCTTTAAAATTTAAAAAAGGTGATAATGTTGTCTTATTGAGGGGTGAGCATCCAAATCAGACATCTGGTTGGTTAGGGTTAACCACTGAAGGTTTGGAAGTCAAATTCATTGAGGTTGATGAGTCAGATCCAACTTCTTATGATGTTGAAATGTTTAAACCATATGTTGATGAAAATACAATTGCCATTGGTATTTCTTCTGTTATGTTCCATTCAGGTTTATTGAACAATGTTAAATCAATTTGTGATGAGTCTAGACCAACAGGTATCCACGTTTTAGTTGATGCAACCCAAGAAGCAGGTTACAGAAAAATCAATGTTAAGGAATTAGGCGTTTCAGCAATGGCTTTTGGAGTTCATAAAGGTTTATCTACACCAACTGGTTTGGGTATTTTATATATTGATCCAACAGTTTTGCCATATTTAAAGGAAACATCTGCGATTGTTTCTGCAGGCTCATTAAGTAACCTTGAAAGTTCATTAATTACTCCTGTCCCAACTAAATATTTCACAACTACGAAAAAATTTGAACATTTAAACAAAGCCATGATACAATGTTTAGCGGTAGGTAAATATCTTGATTTTCTTGAATCAATTGGTATTGAAAATGTTCAATCTTATTTAGAAGATTTGGGTTTATACTTAAGAGCAGAATTAAGAGCATTAGGCATTAAAATTTTAGGTCCAGATAACAAAACATTAAGATCTTCTCATAGTAATGCTATTCTATTATTATCTCCTGAATGGGGCAAATATTTCCGAGATAATGAAGTTTATATTTCACAATACAGATGTGGTGTTCGTGTCTCATTAGGTTTATACAATTCCAAAGATGATGTTGATAGATTTATTAAGACTGTCAAGGCTGGTTCAGATTCTGGTTTAAAAATGTAAACATATTAGATACTCTATTTTTCAATCTTTCTATAGTTTAATTTACAATAAATACAATGCATATATATGTCCAAATGTAATTCTTTTGAATTGATGTGAATGATAAAGTAAAAATACCGTTTTCCCGTTTTAGTTAAAATTAAAATATGTTGCGTGACCATATTAGAAATGCGGGGATGGCTGTTAGATAACGTCTTGTCATATAATTTTTTTTGACTCTCTATAAATATAGGCATCATTATTTATAAAAATAACTTATAATTTATTCTATTAAAAAACTTTCTTATTACTTAATTTATATAAAAAAAATAAATCAAACTAAATCTAAAATTAAAAGCCAAAAAAGGACTGTCTATTATAAAACTATTACCTACAAAATACAATAAATGTAACTAATAAAGCCAAAATCCAAACTCTAATGTCTTTGTGAATCAAGCATCATAGGAAATGTTCATCTTATCAGCATCAAGGAGAAGAGCGGTTTGTGATTTGACTCTCTCTGTCTTGTAATAAAATTTGTAACCAAAGATCATAATGATATACGCTGCAATACCAATATAACTTGTAATGAATGATTTATATTTGAATGATAAAATAAATGCATTATAACCATTGAAAAATGTAATGATCATTGTAAATACTAATGCAACATATCCGACGTATGGTTGACCCCACATTCTGAAAGGAATCTTGTCTCTTGGAACATTTTGGACAACGGTTGCCCTATAGTAGCAAAGATAAGCAATCATGATATTCATCCAGTTCAAAATACCAAAAACTGTAACAGCTGAAGAAAAGTATCCGAAAATGACCGCAGATGAACTACTTGCGTTCATATAAGACAAACATCCTAATAATGCAGTGAATAAACAACCATAGAATGGAACTCCGTTTCTGTTTAACTTGAGGAAAATTTTTGGAGCAAAGCCATCTTTTGCTAAACCATATAAAGTACGTGAACCAAGATAAATATCAGTGTTTGCAGCTGAACCAACGAAAATCAATAAACATGCGTTGATGAAACCTGGTAAAACTTTAATTTCAGCAGTTTTGAAAGCAATAACAAAAGGAGATGCAGAAGCATTACCACCTTTAGCAGCAATTAAAATTGAATTTTTTGGAGAAATTGCTAAACCTAACAAAAAGACACCAACGATATAAAAGACACCAATTCTAATTAAAATTTGTTTTGATGCCTTTGGAATAAACTTCTTTGGATCGGGACATTCACCAAAGACAACACCAATTGCTTCAGAACCAACATATGAAAAGCACGACTGAATAATGCAGGCCCAAAAACCTAAAAATTTACCGGTTGCTCCCCCAACCAAATATTCCACAAATGGTTCTTCTCTCCAGTATCTAAACCCAATAGTTTCGTGATTAGGTGCACCACCACAAGTAATGACTAAACAAGTGATAAAACATATGGCTAAAACAACCAATTTAGCAATTGCACACCAAAATTCTAGTTCACCATACACTGAGACTTTGAACCAAGTAGTTGCTGTAAGTGGGACAAGGAATATAGTAATAAAAATAGCAACATTTAAATCTTTTCTCCAATATTGAATAACAACACCAACTGCACTCAAGTTTGCAGACAAGACAATAGCATACTTAAAGAAATAGTTCCAACCGGCTGCAAAACCCAAAGCCGGATCAACATATCTTGCAGGATAACCGGAAAACGCCTTATCCATTGGAGAGAAAGCAGCCATTTCACCTAATGAACATAGAATAACCACCAATAAGGCACCAGTAATTATATACCCAAGAAATAAGGAAGCTGGACCACCTCTTTGTAAAGCGGTACCAGAGCCAATAATCAAACCGGTACCAATTGCACCGGCGATTGCAATCATGGAAACATGTCTTTTTTTAAAATCTCTTGATAGTTGGATTTCCTCTTTATCGTTATCATCATCTTCACTTGTGTAATTGTTATTTGAACTGCTTGTGTTCACCACATCTGAATTTATTTTGGCATTGAGCTCATAAACATCAATAGCTGAGTCCTTCAAAGAATTTTTACTATCGAACAACATTATAATTGATTAGTTTAGAAATGGAAGGAAAGCAGAAAAAGGAAATGAAGAAAAAAGAAATGAAGAAAAGGAAAGAAGGTGAATATATAAAAAGGTGGGGGAAAATGTGCAAAGAAGTCGAAAAGAGGAAAACCGAAATCACCAACATTTATAACAGTGATCCAACGACCTTTGTCGATTTCTAATCTGTGACCTTCGCCTGATGCCCTAAGGTGCGCCCCATTGAGAGTTTATTCATTAGATAAGACCTTGTTTGCCAAACGCAAAAAAAAACCGTGCATGCGCGGCATTCCTCTATAGCCGCAAAAGAAACGAATGAAAAGGAAAAGCTTAGGGTCCAAGGTGTGTCTGCCCCGGTAACGGGGCTTGCGAGGCTATTGTTGGTTGGCGTCGGAAAATAGAAGCAAGGCCTGGTGTGGTTTAGCGCTGGATCGCTATTTGTCGGAGGATTGTCTTACGTCGCTCGACGCACAAACATACATATATATGCCCCATTAGCCACAATACTCGATTGCTGGGAGTTTTTCATAGTCTCCTAGCACAGCCGTCAATGGTGTTACCCCTTTGGGTTTTTTGAGAAGCTTGTATCCAACGATCATAATGAGGTAGATTACAACACCGATATAACTAGTAATGAAGGACTCGTATTGAAACGAGGTGATGAACGCATTGTATCCATTGAAAAGGGTAATGGCCATTGTAAACGCCAATGCAAAATATCCCAGGTAGGGCTGACCCCACATTCGGAATGGAATTTTTTCTCTCGGCACCTGCTGTAAAACTGTGGCTCTGTAGTACCAGACATATGCAAGCAGAACATTCATCCAATTCAATATTCCAAACACCGTAACAGCGGAGGCGAAGTAGCTGAAGATCACCGCCGACGATCTACTGGCATTCATATAGGACAAGCAACCTAGCAGTGCAGTGAATAAACACCCGTAGCATGGAATTCCGTTTCTGTTTAACTTGAGGAAAATTTTTGGAGCAAAGCCATCTTTTGCTAAACCATACAAAGTACGTGAGCCAAGATAAATGTCAGTGTTTGCAGCTGAACCAACGAAAATCAATAAACAGGCGTTAACGAAATCTGGTAATACCTTTATCCTCGCAGTTTGGAAAGCAATTACAAAGGGAGAGGCCGATGCATTATTTCCAGAAGCCGATGCGAGTAATGGATTTGACGGGGAAACTGTAAGTGTTAAAATGAAAATACCAAAAATATAGAAAAATCCAATCCGTATTAAAACTTGTTTGCAAACTTTTGGTATGAATTTCTTTGGATCGGGACATTCACCAAAGACAACACCAATTGCTTCAGAACCAACATATGAAAAGCACGACTGAATAATGCAGGCCCAAAAACCTAAAAACCTACCGGTTGCTCCCTCAACCAAATATTCCACAAATGGTTCTTCTCTCCAGTATCTAAACCCAATAGTTTCGTGATTAGGTGCACCACCACATGTGATGACTAGACAAGTAATAAAGCAAATTATTAACACAACTATTTTCACAATTGCAGACCAGAATTCTAACTCTCCATAAACTGAAACTTCAAACCAATTGCATACAAGTGTAACAACCAAAAATATTGAAATGAAGATTGCAACATTTAAATCTTTCCTCCAGTATTGAATGATAATACCAACTGCACTTAAATTTGCCGAGAAAACAACTGCATACTTAAAGAAATAGTTCCAACCAGCTGCAAACCCTAGTGCTGGATCAACATATCTTGCAGGATAACCGGAAAACGCTTTGTCCATTGGAGAGAAAGCAGCCATTTCACCCAATGAACATAAAACAATAATCAATAGGCAGCCAGTGATCAAGTATGCAAGAAATATGGAAATTGCACCACCTCTTTTCAATGCAGTACCAGAACCAATAATCAAACCAGTACCAATTGCACCAGCAATGGCAATCATAGAAACGTGTCTTGTTTTGAAATTTCTTGATAACTGAATTTCATCATTCGAATTTGAATTTGTATTTGTATTTTCAATATCACTAAGTATATTGATATCTGAACTCTTACTACCTGTTTGGTGTATTTCAAACACACCAATTGATGACGATTGTGTATAGTCAATATTATGTTCTCTCATTTCGTTTCTATTTTCTGCTGTTTTATGGTAACAGATAATTACAAAACTATAATTTCTAGAAACATTCAAGACACTGACAGAAATTACAATTAGACTTTATGCAGAAATTCCGATTACATTCTGAGTTTATTCCTCAAAAAAAAAAGAAAAAGCGGTAATTTGTTCTGTTCTGTTCCGTTATGTATGCTTGAGGTAATCGTATATGATGGAAACATGGAATGGAGTAAATGCTAGTAGCGCCTAGTGGCCGTATTTTGTTCCACAATTCAAACACGCTTTTACTAGTGGCAGTTGTATATAGTATTGGTTAGCGTTTGTTTACTTTTTGTCTGTTTGAGAGCCATTTGTAGAGAAAATTAAAATTTGAAAAATTCAGGGGAATATTATTCTGATATTCTGAAGTAGAAAATGGAAAATAAATAATATTGATTCTGTACAGTGTCCACCACCATAATTTCTATTGCCATCAAAATCGATCAGTGTATAACGTGCTTTGTGAACACTACAATTACGAGTTACACCGCGTTCGACGGTTGTTTTGGTATAATCGAGATACTGAAACATGATCGTCCAAGAGTACAAGACAATGATGTAGATGCTATTTGTTTATCGGTATCACTACATGATATTCTGTTCAAAGAGAGAATTTCATTTACAATGTTTTTATCTATTTATCTATTCGTATGGGGTAAAATAGAATTGGCACTTTACACTTTGATAAAGTTTTTAACAATAAATATTATGCCTTCTTTTTAAAATTCCTCGTAATTAATTTACATTCATGTTTTTTGCGCGTTTGTATTGCCGCAAAAAAAAAAATGAAAAACAGAGAAGACAAAGACGAGGATAAGGATACAGTTCTAAAAAATATCAAATAAAATACAGATAAAAAAGTTGGGTTGAGCGACGCAGATTTGAATTTATTTTTAATTTTTTTAATTTTTTTAATTTTTTTAATTTTTTTAATTTTTTCATTTTCTCCTCCCTATTTTTTTTTAAATTTTCGTTTGCGTGTATTCGAAGATTGCATATGATGTCAGATCTAATTTAGGCTGCTGTTGATCTTGAGATTGAGATTGAGTAGGATCTTAAAATTCAGTAAAGAGTGCACAATATGCGGCCCGAACAAATCAGAAAAGCTATAATCATTGCGCTGTCTCTTTTAATCACAGTAGCCTTGGGAAATCGAGCTTTCAATTGGGTAAGAAATGCAGGTGTTGGTTCCAAATCTATAAATTCCCAGGAACAAAACGATCACAACAATGAGAACAACGATAATAATAACCATGTCGGTAAGTACGACGATATCATCAAGAATCTACTTATTGAACAAGAAAAAAGATTGGTTCAATTGGAAAAGGATAATGTTGATCTTAACAGACAGTTATTAGAAATGAAAGTGCCTCCTGAAGAATTATCATTAAGAGAAAAACTCTCATTCATCTATCCATATGATGAATATAGAAAATTTCCAGCATTTATATGGCAGACGTGGAAATTCGGATTAAATGATGATAGATTTGGTCATGAATTTAAAAGAGGTGAAGAAGAATGGGCAAGACTGAACCCTGGATTCGTTCATGAGTTATTTAACGATGATACCTCGAATGCAATTATTAGATATTTGTATAAAAATATTCCAGATGTGATTAATGCCTATGAAATGATGCCAAACGTAATTTTAAAAATTGATTTTTTCAAATATTTGATATTATTTGCCAAAGGTGGTGTATATGCAGATGTTGATACTTTACCTTTACAACCTGTTCCTAATTGGATACCTGGAAATGTTGATCCAAATGAGTTGGGAATGATTATTGGTATTGAATCAGATCCTATTAATAACGATTGGAAGAGATATTATGCAAGGAGATTACAATTTGGTAATTGGGTGATACAAGCTAAGCCTGGACATCCTATCTTGAGGGAAATGATTGCAAAAGTTACTGAAGATACGCTGCTGAGGAAGCAACAGGGTAATTTGAAAATAGCAGATAAAAACGAAAAACATGACTTATCACTCGATATAATGGAATGGACCGGAACAGGGGTATGGACCGATGTTGTGTTAACTTATTTCAATGATTATGTGCTGAGTAGAATATACACAAAGGTGACGTGGAAGGATTTCCGTAAAATGGAGACACCTAAGCTAGTGGGTGATGTTCTCGTGCTACCTATTAACTCATTTGCAGCAGGGGACGACGGTGCTGAAATAGAAGAAGAAGCGGGAGCAGCAGCAGGAGGTAAGGCTAAGGCTAGGATTGTTCTTCCTCCAAACTCCGTCTCTGGAGATGAAACCCATCCGTTGGCCTTTGTGAAACATTTGCACAGTCGTCTCTACAATGTGTGAGGTATAGCAGATCTGTGTAATGTAATAATTTCCTAATTGGGAACCGCGCTGCGAATTCATGTCGAGAAGCGCGCGCCTTCCTCATTGGGAAGAGTATGAAAAGCTCAAACCTTAAAACGTAAACGAAAACAAGGCGGCGCTGGTTTCAGAAATTTATAAATAAATGCAAACGCTCCTTTCTTTTTCCAGAATGGTCTTAAAACACCCTATTTCACTTTGGTCGTCTCCTTTGAACCTTTTTCGTTTCTTTTTATAAAGCTTTCGTTTCTCACCCCAGTCTCTCCTTATTAACTCCCGTGGTCATTTAATCTAGGCAACAATGAAGTTCTCTACTTCCGTTCTTTTTTCAATAGCTTCGGCTCTATTTTCAGCCTCTACAGTTAGTGCAGATTGTCAATATATTTCTGGTAACTATTACTGTAATTCAGTTTCTGCAATCGAATACACCAATGTTGGTTTTGCAGGCTCTTATAATGATGTTACCTTCATGGATGAATCTTCATGTCAATGTTCTTCTCAAGCTATTTCATTTTCTGGTACCATGTCTCCATTAGATGAAGAATTATCTGTTCATTTCAGAGGTCCAATTAAGTTAAAACAATTTGGTGTTTATTATCCTTCTTCCTCTTCTCTAGCTAAGAGAGATGCTGATACTGGTGACAGTGATGAATCTGCTGAAGATTGTGAAACTACTCAACATGTTCATCATAAACATAAAAGAGCTGCAGCAATCGAATATGCTTATGTCACCAAAACTGTTTACCACGATGCTGATGGTAACGTTATTACATCTGAAGGAACTGTTTCAACAACTGCAACTGAAGGTCCAGCTAATGCAAATACCGAAATTAAAACTGCTACTTCAAGTTCAACTAGTACTGGTGCAGCTCCTACTCAAGCAGGTACGACCACTTCATCTTCATCTTCATCTTCATCTTCTTCCTCATCTACTGGTGCTGCAACTACTTCATCAAGTTCAAGTTCTTCAACTGGTGCTTGGGTTAGATCAGCTTACTACACCCCAGGTCAAGCAAACAATGTTGTTTTTATGAATAACATGGGTGGCAATGGTTCAGGTACTTGGTCCTCCTGTTTTGGTAACTCAATTTCTTACTGTGCTGCCGATGGTGTTAGTGGTGCTTCATCATCACAAGTCTTAAATGATGTTACTATTGCTTCCAATAAGGAATTTATGATTTTCTCTGGTAACAGTTGTTCAGATACATCTGCTGGTAACTGTGGTTACTACAGAGATGGCATTCCAGCATACCATGGTTTCAATGGTGCAAATAAAATTTTCATTTTTGAATTCCAAATGCCACGTGCAACTGATTCTGCAACTTACAACTATGATATGCCAGCAATTTGGTTATTAAACGCTAAAATCCCAAGAACTTTACAATATGGTAACAGCGCTTGTTCTTGTTGGGCAACTGGTTGTGGTGAATTCGATATTTTCGAAATTTTATCATCAGGTTCTGATAAATTAATTTCTCACTTACATGATGGTCAAGGTGCAGCCTCAGGTTCATCGTACGGTGGTGGAGGTTCTGCTGATTATTTTGCAAGACCTTATGATTCAACAATGAAAGCTGCTGTTATTTTCAAGGACGGTAGTATTTCCATCACTGTTTTAGATGATAGTACTACATTCGGTCCTTCATTATCTTCATCCACTGTCAGTTCCTGGTTATCCACCCAGGGTTCAATTGCCGCATTATCTTCATGATGTGAACAATAATTATCAATCTTTTATCCCATTTGTCCTTTCTTTTGTTGAAGTAATACCACATTGCTCACATACATCGTCTAACTGCTTTTCATTCCTTTTTCCCATCAACTTACAATAACAAAGATACAAAGTATTTAAGAATAAATTTACAATTATCAATATCAATATCAATATCAATATCAGTAGAAATCTAAAAATCGATCAATAGAAGTCACGCTTACATTCTTTTTATATTTGTAAAATTGTATACTAAATAATAATCAATCAATTAAAGTCAATCGATTAAACTAAATAATTAAACCGCCCACAGCAGATACGGAACTTGTAAACATCCACCACCTTCTAAAACGTCAACAACACGAATACGACCACAGAGGTCGGAACTATAGCAACACCCACTCAGAGAAAAAGCTACGTCAAAACAAAAAATACGTGTCGCTCCTGAAACAAAAATGGAGATCGCTGCTAACGGAAACAATGAGTTGGGTATCATACATGAATGCAGCCGTGGTGGTTTCTTGACACCTCAAAATGCTTACATGTTACTGAATTTTCGGCCATGGGTGTTCATTGTTTTCATATGTACTGTTTGTGTTTGTAAGTTTCTATTCGTCGGATAAGTCTTAGTTCGTTTTTCTTGAATTAGCTGACTTCCTATTGTTATGAGGAACTTATTGTGTTTTAATCATGACTTAGTGCTACAGTGCACTCCCATTTTGGCCATGAAATGTATGTAAATCTGGTAGTTATCACCATCGAGTTATGGTCGAAGTACGAAATTCAAAATCACAGATATTTTGGTGTGTAGAGATTATCTATGATAAGCGGATTATATGCCGTAATATACTCCGAAAAAAAAATATCTGGAAAGATATGCAACTGTCCCTTTAAATTTTCTGCTTTCTGTTTCCCTTTTTGTTTATTTGATCTATTTATTTATAAATATTGATAGCTGATAGGACTAGCTGGTACCTATATATATAATCACAAATTTTAATACAGTACAATTAGAATTATTGCTAATGTCTCATACTCCAGATAAATCAAATTCAACCTCATCAACCCCATCACCCTCAAAATCAAAATCAAAATCAAAATCAAAATCACATCGTGAACCTAAAAACAAATCAAAGCCAATAATTAGAAAGATTGAATCTAATACTAGTACATCACCTAATCTAAAAGGCTCAACAAGTAGTTCAGACCCTTCTAACAGCCCAAAAAAAATGAGACAAGAATCTAGATATCCAACTCTCATCGAACAATTGCCTCCTTGCCAACCACAATTAACACGATCAGCCATTCGAACATCAATGATACTGGAGCCATCGGCAGAAGCAATAGTTCATGCACGACTAGCAGATATTCCATTAACAGAACCAAATTCATCATATCCATCGTTTTATTGTAATGATTGTAAAAAAATTACAAATACATGTTACTTTTGTTATAGCAAAGAATGCAATTTTGAAAGAAAATTAAGACAATTCAAAAAGTATAATTCACCAAACGAATATACAATTGAGCAAGTTGTTGAAAGATGTAATCCTGCTTATGTTTATGAAGAGAATGCTGAGAATAAAGATAAACTATATGAACCACACATTACAAGAAGCAAAATTCAAGATGAATTTATAAATGGTAAAAAAGTCAAAAAGGACCATCCAGGATTTTGCAAATTTTGTAAACTACCAGGTGTTGATAATAAGGGTGTTGAGACCGATAATGATTTTGATAGTGATTTTTACTATCACGTTGGTGATGATGAAAGTGTTAATGATTACTGGGATTCGAATTTTTTTGAACGAAATAATTCAAGATATAGAGGCCATATGATAAATACACATGGTATACATCCTAATGGCTCGCGTTGTAAGCTACCTGAAAAGGGTGTTTATTGCTATAAATGGGTTAGGAATCATTGGTTTGGAACAAGTGGATTTTATTGTCCCTACACAAATTGCACCGAAACCTTTACAATTGGGGAAAAAGGGCATGGGTTCCATGAATATCTTAGACATTGGAGCAAACAACATTCTGACGACTGATAAGATTTCACATTTATAGATTTTGGTTGAAAATGGAAAAAAAAGACATTTTGCTATATTACCAAAAAAGGAAATTTGGCAATTGCCCCTTTTTTTTTATAGATTTGTTCTTTTTTTTCCAGAAAGAAAAAGTTCCTGTCATTTTAATTTTGCCACCCAGATATGTTGTAAATGCTTCTTTTCTTATCTTTTAAAGTTCGAACAAGTGAATTAGTTGATAAAAATGTCAAGTTTTTTTAGAGACTCAAACTTATTCGCAAGTAGGAATAATAAGCCACTATTCTCAACAAATATTGAATCCAGTATTGGCAATAATAAACTATCTTTTGAAAATAAAAAACACTCTTCAAACTTGAAATCTTTGAATGCATTAAAAAATATCAATTATAAGGTTGGTAAAACTGCAATTAGTAATCAAAATAATGATGACCAAGCTGATGATCATAATTATGGCGATAGCACACAGGATTCAATTTCTTTATATGAAAAATATACGTCACCAATTGAAGATAAGAGTGGTGAAAATAATGAAGCTAAGTCTCATAAAGAAAACAATAACGGTAACGATGATGATGATGGTATGGATGATAACGACGAAGACGATGATGATATTGAAATTACTGAAGTTAGAGATGTTGTCGATAATCCTGATAATGAAGATACTAATATCTGGGAAATTTCAGGCACCTTACATGATAATGAAATTTCTGATGAAAATAATAATATAAAAATTAAAAAAGAAGGAAGAGATGCTGCTGATGATGTTTCTATGGAGTATTTATTGAATACGATTTCTCATTTGAATGAAAAGAATTCAAATCTACAAAAGCAAATTAATAACTTTAAAATTGAAAATAACAATTTGACTGATCAATTACTGAACAAATCAAATTCAATTAATAACTTGAAAAATCAAGTTAGTAAGATTAAATCAAATATTCTCAATTCAAACTCTATTTTAAAAGATTTAAGAAATGATCATATTGATCATAGTTCAAAACACGAATCAATTTTAAATGATTTGAATAATACAAAAAAGTCAATATCAAAACAAAATGAGAATGTTTTAAGTTTAAAGAAAATTATGTTAAACATGAAGACACAACTTTCAAATAATGAGGCAACAATTGAATCAAAAAATCAATCTATTGAAAATTTGAAAAAAAGATCAGATGATTTATCGGGTAGATTATCAGAAGAAAAGATCAAAAACAATGAATTAAATAATCTTTTTAAAGTTGAATCGAAAGCTTATGAAGCTGAGTTGATGAAAATAAATGAAAAATATCAAACAATGGTTGAAAACATTTCAGCTGACAATGAAAAATTTGGTTTCGAATTTGATACTTTTAAAAAGTTTGTAGACTTTACCCCTTTTTCTTTGACATTTATTTACATAATACTAACATCTCTTACAGTGATTTAACTAATAACCATGAACTAATTAGAACCAAAAATAAGGATTTAATTGATAACTTGAAACTAAGTATCGATGATAGCTTTAATGATATTGCAGTTAGAATTACCAGTTTGGGTACATCCAATGATTTAATCAAAACTGAAATTTCTAATTCCAATATTAAGTTAGTCGAATGTAAAGATACTATAGTTTCTACGTTATCCGATGTTGATCAAAATATCATTAATAAGTTTAATAAATCAATTGTTAATATTGTAAATAAACTTGAAAATAATAGTTCATCCGAAGATATAAAAAAATCAACTGATAAGGTTCTAGAAGTTATCCAAACTTCCTTAAATAATGAGAAAACAATTAAATCACTAGAAGATGAGAAACTTAAATTAATTCAATTAAATTTACAAAATGAAAATTTGATTGCAAATCTGAAAACTGATATTGAATCAAAATTAAACGAAATTAAAAGATTAAATGAAAATATTTCCAAGCTTAAAGTTGAAAATACTGAATTAATTGATGGTCAACTTATTATAATTAATGATTTACAGCAAGAAAAATCAACTTTGTTGAAAGAACTTGAAATTTCCAAAACCAAGTACTCAAATGCAGTTAAGGAATATGAAGAAAAAATTACTTCTGCAAATATTTCAAATAAACAAATTGAAGAGCAAAATATTAAAATTTTTACCGAAGAAAAGAAAAAAGTTACCAATCTAATCAAGGAATTAGAAAATTGTAATAGAAAACTTAGTGAACAAAAATCTACAAATGCTGTAGCTCAAAAAGAGTTACACGATTCTAAAGAATTTGCAAAGTCCAAAGTTGAAGAATTAAAAAATTTACAGAGTATCCATGAATCTCAATTAGATAAAAGTAATAAATTTAAGGATAAATTTAATGAAACAAATCAAATTATTAATGATCTCAATAAGAATATCGGGAATCTTAATGTTGAAATTGAAAATAAAAATCAAGTTATATCAAAATTACAGTCAGCAATTTTAGCAAATGAATCAGAAATAAATGAGCTTAAATCAAAACTCGACGATAGTAATGAAATTATCAAAAATATGGTTGAAGATAATAAAAAGGCAGATTCAACACCTAAAATTAATAATATTTTCCCAGAATCAAGAACAAGTACGGTGAAATCAGAATCAATTAAAGAAAAACGTGAAAAATATATAAAAGTTGAAAAAATTGAAAAACCAATTGTTCCAGTTACAAAAAAATCACAATCCAAACCAAAAAGAGTTACAAAACCAACGATCGAAAGAAAGGAAGCTGTAAAATCTAATCCTATCATTAAAATTACTCAACCATCAAAAAGAAAATTACTTGATTCATCACAAGACTCTGTTAAAGAGTCAAAATCATTAAAAAAAAGGGGACAAGAAGCTCTAAAAAATAGTGTGTTAAAGGACTTGGATATTTTTAATGAATTTGAAGCAATTGATAGATTAGGTACCATTGGTAAACCTGGATGGTAAGTAGTTTCGAACATTGCTAGCCGTTTTATGTGTTCAGTATTGGCATTATCATTCAATTTTGTGTAATAAATAATTTATTTAATCTATAAATATATAATTATGAAAAAAATCATAATTCCTGACCCAGTTCATCAACCAATTCATCGTGATCAAATTTATGCATGAATACGACTTTCTTATATCCATCACGCTCAACATGTAATACAGGTATATCATACCTATAACATTCAAACCATTCTTTATTTTCAGGTTTTAAAATATCAATATATTCAATATCCCCGATTTTATCTTTCATTAGAGGTCCAATATCATCAATTGCAGATTCCAAAACATGATTTGCTTCATAACATAACATACAATCGGGCTTAGTGAAAAACTTTAGCCTTGTTAATGCAGGTTTTGTAGTGTATTTTCTGCAAATTGTACCTGTTCTGAAAGTGTGAGGAAATATTTTAAACATTCTATGTTCGGGTATAATTATATTATGTAGAAACATTAATCGTGAATCGTTGGTTATTTTTTATTTTTCGGTGTTTTCCAAATCGTCAAATTCATGTTGAGAATTTCAGATTTTCAGAAAGTTTTTTGCGTTTAAGCCTTCCTCCTTTATAGTTACAAAATAATAATAAAATTTACTGCTAACTGTATAATAACACAAAAAATCAAAATACATTATAAATAAATAAAAATATAAATATAAATATGACAAAAAAAGGATCGTTTACCATCCAACAAAATCACGTCCGACAATTCTAAAAACTCTAACTTTGCCTGATTTCATTTTACTAAACTTATATCTGCCTTGTTGTAAAATGTCATCCGTTTTTTCAATGACCTTAATTTTATTCTTTTCAACATCAAATGATGTAACTAATGCAACGTGAGGCTTGTCAGATCCAACTTCCTTTAATCCTGAAGATCCTTCAAATAACGCATTAACTAAAACTAATATATCACCAGGTCTAATATCATCAAAACTTTTGGTTTCTCCATTATTATTCCGATAAACCACTGCGCCAAAGGTCTTATCAGCGATTGGTTTTAATGCAGAGTTTGGTAAATTGCCAAAAATAAAATCACTAATTTCTCCTTCGATTGGTTTATTTAAACTTTTAACACATGAATTATATGCCGTTGGACCAAATTTGGTGTAGTGTTCAATTAACAAATCCCTGTCACCTTTATTCTTTTCCTTTGTCTCATGGAAAAATATAATTCTTTCTGGTTCATTACTGTTATAGGCTAATTCTAATGTAATACATGTTAAATGAACATCCAGAATATAATAAATTAGATAGAATACTGTACTGCTATCTCTCTTTTTGATTTCTGTTACATCTACTTCGAAATAGTTTTCACTCGATGCTAATTGTGGTGGTAATGATTGGGTTGTCCACCAACGTTCTGTTAAATTATTTGTTGAATCATGTGTGAATACTGGAATGGAATTTGAACTTTCTAATGATGTTCTAGTTAATTGTCTTTGAATTGTAAAAGTCGGATTTGATTCTTGGATAGTTGGAATACTTTCGACTGGTGGTGGTGGAGGTGGTGGATGGCCTAACGAATGACGCTTAGCTAGCGCTGGAATTGGTGGTGGAGGCGCAGAAGCTGGAACACTTGGGGCAGCAGATGGCCTACTTGAAGTCGAGGATCTACGTGAAATATTACCTGTCGTTGCTGTTGGAATTTTTGGAACTCCAGATGCTGGAATTGGTGGATGAACTGATGGTAATGGGGGAACCGGTGATGTTCGAGATGGAATTGTCGGAGCAGAACCTGGTATTGGTGGTGGGGCAGTCATTACTGGTGAAGGCTCACTTGGGACTGTCGTTGTTGGAATTGGTGGATGCATAGGTGCACGTTCAGTAGGAGGAATAGTTTGTGGTACAGTAGATGGTGATGATAATGGAACAGTTGGGGGCATTTCACGAGTTATTGGCTGAAGAGGTGCTTCTGTAATTGTACGTGGAGGCGGTGGTGCATTATTTGATGGTGCTATTGTTGTTGGAACGGGTGGTGCAGATGTAATTGTTGGAGCTACTTGAGCTGGTGAAGCAAATTGCCTTCTATATGGATGTTCAGCAGCTGGAGTAGAAAATGAAGCTGGTTTGTTTAATCTTGGTGACTCAGTAACATCATGAAATGCATCATTATCACTTTCATCTTCTTCCCCTGAGGTACCTTTTAAAACAGGTGGTAATGGTACTGGGATAATCTGTTGAGGGATAGATGCAACTGAACTTTTAGCTATAGACTCAGTCTTTCCGTCATTTTGCTCTTCAGTAAGTTCTTCTCCTTCTTCTTCTTCTTCTTCTTCTTCTTCTTCTTCTTCAATATTTGTACCTTCTCCATGATCTTCCTCATCAGATGATTCTTCAATTGGTTGTTTTGAAACAGTAGGTAATGGCATACCTATGATTGGTGGAAATCCACCAGCCATTGGTAAAATTGGAATTGCTGCTGGTAGAGAATCTTGTTCACTTTCTTGATTCTTTTCCTTCTTAACTTTTTTAGTTTTAGTTTTTTTTGGTACATTCATCGGATTTGGCATACCCAACATCCCCAACATACCCATGCCGCCAGATAGTTTAGCCATACGTTCAGCTAACCTTCTCTTTCTCAATTCCTCTTCATCTTCTTCATCGTCGTCATCATCGTCGTCATTGTCATCGTCATCCTCATCATCTTCACTTTCAGGTTCCTTTTCTTCCTGGTTCAGATTATCATCCCCAATTTGTTCACCTGCCGGAATTGAAGATTGTCTAGTTACACGTGCTTCATCTTCACTATCTGATAGATCTGGTTCAAGTGGTTCTTCTCCAATGGTTTCATCTGCTTCTTTAGTCGGGTGTTGTTTCAATTGATGATGTCTTGCCTTCTTTTTTTCTTCCTTTCTTTTCATTGCAGCTTCTAATGCTTTTTGTTCTTGTTCTTGTTGTTTTTGAAGCATCATCATACGCTCCTTCAAAGTCATTCTTGGAGCTTCAACTTCATCTGATTCAGTAGTTGCTGAAATAATATCACCTGAAATAACATCAGGTTTTCTTTCTTCTTTTTTAACCGGTTTAGAATCTCCCAAGGATGGAGGAATATATGAAGAACGATGCACATCAGATAAAAATGCTTTCTTAACAAAACTTTTTTCTGTTGGTTTGTCTGTTGGTAACACTGGTATTGACGATGCATTAAAAGAATTTAATTTATTCTTGAAATCTTCTGCCTCATAATCAATACCAGATTTGATATTACTTACTTCAGATTCATCAATGACTTTACTAGTTGGAGCAGGAACCGCTATTGGGACCGGAATTTGGGTGTGTTCCAACTCTTGATCTTGCTCTTTTTCGGTTTCTTCTTCTATTTTTTCTACCGGTCCACTCGGATCATTTAATGCGGTCTCAGCATGGGCAATGGGTAAATTATATGGTTCAACAAAAGATTTTGGTAAATAACCACTATGTTTATTGCCTGAATCATCGGTCTTGAAACCTAAAAGCCAATCGTCATCAACAACTTCAGTAACAGTAATAATTTCATCCACTTGTAATGCTAAATCATCACTTGCATTTTCAGCAACTGGTTCATATGCAAATTTAACAATTGCTGAATATGGAACGGACATTGTATATCTTATGTTCTGCCTCCTGATCTAAGTTGAATTGTAATGTAATTGGATTTATGTAAACGATAAGTTATCAATTAACTTGCTGTATTACTTAGTTAACCCCAGTACACTGATTCGAAATGAAAACTGTTAAAAGAGCTGTAAACTTCTTCTTTTTAGCCAATTGCTCAACAAACCAGAGTCTCCGCTAATCGTACAACTCCTATATGATGATAAAGCACAACGAGGGCAAACTCTTTTTTTGCATTTTGCGTCGACCGACCTCAGCCTACAGGTAACGCGTAAAAAAGGGAGCATGAATATTCTGAAGGCATTTTCTATGAAATAACTCAGAAAGTAAAGAATATCGCCAGAACTAACCTCCTTTTATATCATGGATTACGGTGAAGGACGGCCAGCCAAAAGAGTGAAACCAGATTATGACTTTCCATCCAAATCTGAGAAAAAATTGAAGACTACAGCTGATGGTGATGCTTTTTCAGAACCTTCCAAACCTAAATTAAATCAAAAATCAAAATTTAAATCTAAAGCATCATCCACGTCATCCATAATTAATACAATTGATCTTACTGATAATAATAAAATAAAAAAGGCAATTTCCAAATCAGAGTTAGATATATTGAAAGAAAACAGTAAAAAGGCAGGTAATGTACAAAAACTAACAAGTATTATAGACATCAAAGATGGATCAGACATTTCAATGAATTCAGGATCTTCCCCGTTCAAAATTATCAGATCAAGTCAAGATTTTAATCTAGAATCACCTATTGGAAGGATGGTCACTAAACAAGAAAATGATAACGTCACCCCAACTATGAGTAAGGCACAACCTGGTTCAGATGATGGAATTTTCTGGATAACTACACCACAACAAGGAACAGAACAAAATGATGTTCTAAAACTTAGTAATAAAGATATTATTGAAAAACTTCCCTCTTCCCCACTGAAAAACGTTAAAGATTCACAAATCAAAGATTTGCCAGATACATTGTTGGATCCTGAATTAAAGAAACTGCTGGAAAAATTTGATGCTCATGATAAATCTGATATAGTAAAGCTTGATAAGAAACCTTTGTTTAACAGAGCAAGTTCTGATTCACGTGCTTTAAAAGCTTCCAATAAATCGCCTAAAAAATTAATTTACAAGAATGCTAGACAACTAGTTGCAACTAAAAGTTCATTAAATGAAAGTGCTGTTGATCAAGTTAGGAAACTGTTTGTTAAAGAGAATCAAGTAGATGTCTCGGATATGTTACTTCAAATTGGATCAAAATTGCAGACATCTGTACCAGATTTAAGTGTCAATAATGGAGATTTAGTTGAACATAATAAAAAGGACATTATAGAAAACAAAAAAGATGATATTATCACAGATAATACACCAGAAGTAGTTTCAAAAAAAACTGGAAAAGATTCAGCAAACCCACCAACTCAGTATGATGCTGATAGTTCAGATGCATTTAGTGATGAAATTGATGTCAGTGAAATTGTGGCAAATGCAACACAATTCCGTACAACACAGCTACCTATAAAACAACAAACAAGTGATATTGAATTAAATTCCGATATAAGTTGGAGAAACGATGACGATGATGATATAATGGATAAAATAACTGACAAGCAAGTAAGGCAGAGTCGTCCAAATACTGATCAAACTGATATGGGGGATATAATCGAAGAAGAAACAAAAGAAGTAACCAAAGAAATCAAAATGATAGATTTAAATAGAAGAAGTAAGACACCAGATGGTTCAACTGTTAAGTACAAAGGTCTGATTAGAAACGAAAGTTATAACGACAATATTGAAAGTATTAGAGGTGAAATTTTAAATAAACCATTCAAATTATTTAATGATGATCAAAATTTAGCTAAATCTGCTCTAACATATAAGTTACTGAAAAGACTTCAGATCAAATCAATCCGAAAAGGTGTTTTTAAAAGAGCTTCAAGAACACTTGATCAATATATTCTAAATTGTTTAACACCTAATGATACATTAATTAATATTATCGTTAGGGATCATTGGGTGTCTTTAAATTTTAAAATAAATGACATAATTCATATAATTGTTTCAAAAGAAGGTGACAATTTTCAATTGGTGGACAAAGACCACAATTTACTTATTTGGAATCCTGATATTCTTCTTTCTGCAACTAAAATATCGGATGCTATTGACTGTAAAAGAAAAACAATTATAACACAAAAGTTTACTGGCCCAGGTGCTGCTTCTGTTCCTCTTATTATTGGTAATGTTACCCATTCAATTTTTCAAAAATGTCTGTTGAACAGAAGAATAGACGATGAATTTATGGATGATGCAATAGAAGATGAACTTGATGCATATGCTTTAGAGATCTATTCTGTTAATAAAAGTAAAGAAGATTTTAAAAGTACTATTTTAGAACATACATCATATATTAAGGAATGGATAGAAACATATGTTCCTTTGAAAAATAATAATTTTAAGCTTAAACAAAAAACAGAATATAAGGCTACGAATATTTTAGATATTGAAGAAAATATTATGTCTCCGGTATTTGGCATTCGTGGATTAATTGATGTTGTTATCGAAGCTCAATTGAGTACAGGAGGAAAACACGTTATTCCATTGGAAATTAAAACTGGTAGACAATATATTTCAAATAGTGCACAAGTTTCATTATATACGTTATTAATTAAACAAAGATATGAAGTTGAATCATTTTATACAAGTTTGGTTTATACCAAGTTAAAAGAATGCTACCTTAATTCAGTTAACAATAAAGATTTCAGGATGTTGGTTAATATTAGAAATGAACTTTCCCAATTTCTCATGTATGCAATTACTAATTTACCACCACTTTTAAACCGTTCTTCATGTGAGCGTTGCTTTAATTTGGAACCTTGTATGGTGCTTAATAAATTGACTGAAGACGGTACAGCTGATGAGAGTGGGATTGATATCGATATGTATAATGACCTCACAATTCATTTAAACAAACCTGAATATAAAGAATTTTATGAACATTGGGATACATTAATTACTAAGGAAGAAGGATTGGTCAATTTTACAAAATCTGAACTATGGAAAAATTCTGCAGATTATAGAGAATCTAATGGTGGATATTGTGTTGGTAATTTGAAAGTCGTAGGGTGTGATTTCAGCCCATCAAATAATAAATTTGTTTACATGTTTGAAAGGGATTCGTCAGTTTTTCCCCCATTGACATCAAGCCAACTGGCTAAAAATGATAGAATTCTTTTAAGTGATGAGTCAATGTTTGGATTAACTGTTGGGCATATTAAATTAATTAGACCCGATATTATTATTATTTTAACAGATAATAATTGGTCAAATTCTGCTGTTAAACTACCTGATTTTCGTATTGAAAATAACCAAGTTTTCAAATCCGTCTTGAGATCAAATGATTCAAAAAACGGATTGATCGAAATTGATGAATCTGTTAAGTCTAAAAGTTTTAGAATTGACAAAGATCAAATTAGTGTTAGTATGGCAATGGCAAGGTTTAACTTACTTAATTTATTCTTACCCGATGGAGACTCAAAAAGCCGTGAATTAATTGTCGAACTTAAAGCACCAAGGTTTAGTGAAGAACCACAATTTAAATACAATATTAATGATTTAGTGTTGAATGATGGCCAGTTAAAAGCAGTTGATACAGTTTCCAAAATTGAAGATTATTGTTTGATTTTAGGTATGCCAGGTACAGGCAAGACCACGGTTATTAGTAGTTTGATCGATTGTATCGTTAAAAGTGGTAAAACTGCTTTGATTTCATCATATACGCATTCAGCAGTTGATAATATTTGTGAAAAATTAATCAAAAATGCTAAAAAAAGGCAAGAAAAATTGTCATTATTAAGAGTTGGTACAATGTCAAGAATAAATCCAAATATTTATCCATATTGTCTTTATAGTGATCAATATTGTGAAGAAATTAATAATAAAAATGATTTTCAATCAATAATTGATGAAACACAAATTGTTGCATCAACATGTCTAGGGATGACAGATATTATTTTCGGTATGGGTAAAAGATTTGATTATTGTATCGTTGATGAAGCATCACAAGTACCATTGCCTGTTGTTTTAGGGCCAATATCATTCTCAGACAAATTTATTTTAGTTGGAGATCATTACCAATTACCACCACTTGTTTTACATCCTGAAGCTAAACGTGATGGATTAGATCAGTCATTATTTCAAATTTTAAGTGATAAACATCCATCAAGTGTTGTTGAATTAACGCACCAATATAGAATGTGTTCAGATATTATGTCATTATCAAACGAGCTGATTTATGATGGTCGCCTCAAATGTGGGTCTGAGGTAATTGCGAATCAAACGTTAATGATGCCATCATTTAACTCGTTACCTATTTCAAGTACTTTTATTCAAGATATTTTAAGGCCTGAAAGAAAAGTTGTTTTTGTTAACGAAGATAATATCAGTAATATTAGTGAAGTTAGTATAGGAGATAAGATAGAAAATCCCGGTGAAGCAAAAATGATTACAATATTAATTAAGATTTTATTATTAAGTGGTGTTCAAGAAAAAGAAATTGGAGTCATGTCATTTTATAAGGCCCAATTAAGACATTTTTTCGTATCATTAATGAAATATAAAGATATTGAAATTTTAACGGCTGATAGATTTCAAGGTAGAGATAAAGATGTTATCATTATTTCATTAGTTAGAACAGAAGTTTTAGGTGATTTATTGAAAGAATGGAGACGTGTTAACGTTGCCATAACTCGTGCACGTTGTAAATTAATTATATTTGGTAGCAAGAAGTTGTTAGAAAGCAATGATCAATTCGAGGGATTTATTGATATGATAAAATCAAATGGTTGGTATTATGATTTAAGGGAAGGTGATGAAAAAATTGCACAAGAATTAAATTTTCTCGATCATAATGAACAATCACAACATCAAATGGGTAATGCAGATTGTCAGTTTGACAGTCAAAAATATATTGCGAAGCTTGATGGAAAAAGTAAAGCTATTCGTAAAACTAAAATTTTAAAATACGTTATGGATGATTTATCCAAATAAATAATAAATAATATATAACATAGTTATTATTTTACAATTTCGAATTATTTAGAATTTATAAACCACTCTAATCTATTGGAATAATATGTTTAAGCTTTATTAGTTAGAAAAGTACGTTTCCAATTCCAGTATTCAATTAAACGTTCGCAGGAATAGGAGGCATAATCAAAATCGATTAAGGAAATTTCACTTTGAATGCAAGACCATATCCCCCAATATAAACCAGGCATACCGTAATGGTAAGCAATTTCATTGACCAGATGCTGAACTAAGGAATCGTTTATAGTTGAAGATGGTACATCTAAATTTGAGGTTGAATATGGATTTAAATTTGGGTTTGATGAATGAAATGAATTTAAATAGTATTTACACCAATTAAAAATGGTTTCATTTTCATAATTTTTCGTTTCTGGGTTATATGTAAATTTCGGGATTTTTGCCTTATCGCAATCAAAACCTTGCCATTCCATAAAATGGTTTGCAATATCAAAAGCACGTGGAGCCGGCATCATGTACTCATAATCTATGAATGAAATTGGATTTGAGTCAAATTTCTGGAAGGATTTAATTAAAGAGATATCATCTAAAGAAGGTATGATGACATTACCTGATAATAAATCATTATGAGAAATGACAGAAACCGAGGATAGACCGATTTGGGATTTTAACCATTGGATTTCATTTATTAATATCGACTGTAATACATTTGCAAATTCATCATTTGAAGTTGGAAATGGATCTAACACATCTGGAGATGCAAGTATATCTTTATTCTTTTGGCATAGTTCGAACATGGCTGGAATGTAAGGTAATTTTTTTGTCCAATCTAATAAAACTGACCAAATATTATCGTTTATATTTTGACTATTTTTGTTTTCGACATTATCGTTAAATTCATCCGTATTAAACCTTTGTTTTAGTTTACCTAATGAATCATCAATAATATTTATATCAGCAGATCTATGTAGACATCCTAATTTCGACGCAATTAGAGGATATAAAATATCATCTGATAATTCATCATGTTTTAATGACCTACCTTCTATATAGCCATAAACCAGACCATTACCAAATCTTGCGTGGATTGCAGGAGCTAAAGTTAAAGAATTAAGCACTAAATGAGAAACAAATTCACGATCTCTATCAATAATCAAATCAGTTCCATTACCATAAGTCCTAACCAGAACAATTTCTAACTCATTTGAATCTGGATCTTTATAGGTACATTCCAACAGCATATTTGTTATACCACCAGTTAATTTTTTAATTGAAATATTTTCAAATTGATCCCAATGGGTGAAAATATTAAGCAATAATGATTTGATTTTATTATTTTGATCATCATCTTCATCTAAAGGAATAAAATGATTGGGTAAATAAATTGCATGGGATCTATAATTTTCAAGCAATTTAATTATCGGGTTATTATCATTGGATTGAATATTATTGTTATTACTATTATTTACATTAATTAATGAACTATGACTTGAATCAAAGGAGGATACCGTCTTATTGTTTAGAAATGAACTATATATTGGATAATTTGAATTTTGAGGTATTAGTAAAGATTGAGGAGTTGACGAATATGGAAGGAAATGCAAATCGCCATTTGATAATAAACAATATGATGAATTGGATTCGGTGTCTGATAAATTATTTGACGGAGTGTGTTGTCTAGACATAATTAATGGAAAGGAGGTATGAGGATTGATGATAACACAAGAACTTGATATTCAAATACGGACCGTGAATTCCCAATAAACTAAGATGATGGTGTATTATCGAGTCTTACGAGGCTTTCCGATACTTGCACACCTCTATAGCTACCGGTATTGTAATAAAGTCTAACTCAGTCTACAAAGAAGAAATAGGAAAACCATCATCTGTCTAAAAAAATGAGGTACATTTAAACGTGGAAAAAATAAAAATAAAAAAAATAAACGGTTCAAGCGACAACTGCAGGATTCGAACCTGCGCGGGCAAAGCCCAAAAGATTTCTAATCTTTCTCCTTAACCACTCGGACAAATTGCCAGTTATGGAAAGAAGGAAGGCTGGCTGCCATATCTGGTAGAGCTTTTATTCACGTGAACTATTTATTATTTTCCCCTTTATTGCTTAAAATTTAACAGCTAGATTTCATTTTGAAAAGTATAACCAATCTAAAAAGGTTCTGTGGCTAACTATTAGTTAGCGGAACCTAGCACACTATTTAAAAGTCAATTTCTATGTTCCTTATGGATATTAAATTTCCAAAACTAGCTATTGCAAATCCCGTTATCTACAATTTAAAATATATTTTTTTATTCAAATTAAAATTATTGATATGTTATTACAAAGAGAATATAAATGAACTATTCGTCGAAAGGAGCCATACTGATAACAGACAGGCCGATAACAAATGGACCAATAGACAGATAATAACTTATCCATTATCTGTTATCTGTTATTCGTGATCGGCTATCTCATATCTGTTATCTGTTATCTGTTATCCGATATCTCGTATCTATTCCTTTATATAATTATTACACATGAGATTAGTATTTATAAGGAGACATAGCTGTCCCGTTATTTTTGTATTTTCAATAGTTTATTTAATTACCGATTTATCTAATCAATAGGGACCCTATACTCAGAGTTACTGCATTACAACACTATTTATACCTAATGGAAATAGACAGAAGAATACAAATAACTTGTTAAGGTCAGTCTAATATTTCAAAAAATTAAATAATAAAAATTTCATTTTATTTCCGTCTTCATCAAACCACTAACAGAGCTACAATAATACAACTTTTCTTGATAAACTTTAGTCTTTTTACTTAATGCTACGCTTTTAAGCCAGCCCCTCTTTTAATTTTCACTCAGAAAGATTTAACCAACAAAACACAGATCCTTTCCTAAAAGGAAAAAAGAAATGTGGAGTCCGCTTTTGCATTTTCTTGTAATGCGGAACAGAAAACGACATTTTCTCAATTTGGCATTAATGGTATCTACAATGGTCTTACACTTATCTGTTTCTCAGTGGTGTGCTATATTCAATACACTGGCACATTGTGGGACAGAAGCTAGAATACACATACTTCACTGATCAATTCATTTGTTGAAATAAAATATGTCGTTTTTCAGATCTTCTTCCACTCATCCAAGTACATCAGATTTAAACAACAGTTCAAACTCTGGAAATACCGACTCAACCCCTGCATCATCATCGAATAATAAAAAAACATCAAATACAAAGAAATCATTGACGTACATTCTCAATATTAATGATCAATTAGATACTCAAATGAAAGGCCATCATTCAATTGGTGTCAACTCCTTACTATATAATAAATCCGATAAATGTTTAATTTCCGGTGGTAGAGACGGACAAATTTCAATTTGGAAATTCAATACTGATGAAGCAAATGATTCAAGTTTAAAAGATAATAATGATATGTACGATAATTTAAGATCAAATAATGAAATTAAGAATTACATTTTTTCAAACCTAGATAATGACCTTGAACTCAGAAATTTGGAATCAAGTATTGAGAATCATGGAGTCTCCTCAGTTTGTGTACCAAATTCCAAGCAGTTACCTCATTATTTGAACCATTCTTATTTACATCATTTTGGTTGGATTAATGATATGAAACTACTAGATGACCAAAGCACCATTGTTTCATGTTCAAACGATTTATCAATCAAATTATGGAATTATCATTCAAACATGAAATTAACTTTAGGTTACCATGATGATTATATTAAAAAGATTGGTTTTACAAAAAACTATAATAATCAATTGGTCTCTGGTGGTTTAGATAAAGTTTTGAAACTTTGGGATATCCAGAAATCAAAACCAATATCCGCATTCAAATTTACTGATATTAATAGTTCAATTTATTCATTGGATGTAAATAATGATTTAGTTATTTGTTCCGGCCCTTCAAATGTAATTACATTATTTGATCGTAGAGATATGGTGAAGCCAATTAAATCTTTTTTTGGGCATACTGATATTGTTAGAGCTCTGATTTTAAAAGATGATTCATTTTTGTCAGGTTCATCAGATTCAACGATTAAATTATGGGATTTAAGATCAACCAGAGTTCTAAGAAATTTTGAAATGCATAATTCGCCTGTTTGGTCATTGAATACACCTGAATATTCTGATAATTTTTCAATTTTTTATTCAGCTGATAAATCCGGTCTTTTGCTAAAAACCGATTTAAGATCGAGTGATATAAATTCAAAAAATATATCTGGTGGTTATTTCAATTATAAAGTTAATGAGTCATCAGGTATTAGTACGGTTATTGCTGATGTTAACCAATCAATATTTAATAATGATCAACTAAGTTTAAGCACTAACGCAGACAATTTATTGGCTGGTATCAATGACATTGTTGAATGTGAAGAATTTGGTACGGTTTGGACTGCTACTTCATCAAACATCCATAATTCAAATACAAATTTCATAAGTAGTTGGTCAATCCCACAGACGGCCAAGTTGGTTGTTTATCAAGGATTGGTTCTTAATAGGAAACTTAGAAGCTTATATAGCAACAATAACAATGCTACCGTTCAAACTGAACAGAAAATTATTAATAGTAATAACAATAATAATGCAAATATTGAAATAAGTTTGAGTAGGCATGATAGCTTTAACGATGCAGCAGATTTAGTTAGTCAATTGAGTGGTGAAGACCTAGAACACATTGATAATGCATTGTTCTCAAATTCTAATGGATTAGACGGAATCTTGAAAAGTGATGAAATTATCGAAGATAATAATTCACTCACATCAGAATCTTATTTTGAAGACGATGATGATTTAAAATATCCTCTTGCAACGTGTTTTGTTGGTTTATTAGGAAATTTAAACACACAATTTTTATACTCCAATGATTATGACGATGATGAATGTGACGACCCTGATCATAATAATTATGCTGATGATTATAATGAAGAAGACATTGATCCGTTTAATCAATCAAATACAAAACCTAAGCCATTAAAAATTGTTAGGCATATGGAAATTAACAATGACTATGTTAACGAAGATAATGTATTGTTATTACCATTTAACATGAAACCTATTTCGAATATATCAGGTACAAATGGATTAATAAGATGTAAGATTTTAAATAATAGAAGACATGTTGCAACTATGGATCAATGTGGATGTATATATATTTTTGATATTTTACTGGGCAGAATGATTCACAGAGTTGATAAACATTTGTCTGTTGATAGCATTGAAACGATTGAAAAGGGTAATATTAATTACGATAATGATGAAACTACCAATGATGTTATTGATGCCGGTAATGATGCATTTAGTTTAACTGATAGATTTGAAGCAATCTGTGAAAAATTTCAAACTCAAGAAACATTGCCAACGTGGTGTTCACTTCAGGTCAAAAGTGGTCAATTGTTTATAATGTTAAAGGAAAATACGTTCACCTCATGTGAAATTTATTCTGACGATTTCAAGGATTACTATAAAGATCTGAATAATTTGGAATCAATAAGTTCAATAAGAGTTAATCTAGGCAAATTACTTGTAAAATCCTTTTTTAATAAAGTTGTTAAACAATATATTAATGAAAATAATCTCAAATTAAGTGATAACTCGAGATCATCACAATTAATGGACAGAGAGAAGAACAATTCATTTGATGTTATGGTAACCAACACTACGCAAACACAAAACGTGAAGATTCCACAACCGGTACCATCAACAAGGTCGTATACGAATACGCCAGCTCCAACAACAGAAAAGAAACGAGGATTATTTGGCCGGTTGAAATCTAATAAAAAGGAAACAACCCCAACACCCACTTTGAAGAAAACTACCAGTGTCAGTAAACCTGATCAATATTTAGAAAAAATCTCACAACTCAAAAATACAAATGAATTGATTAAATTTATTTCAAATACTGACGATTTAATCCCAATTTTGAGAGCTCAAGAAGGATATGATGATAAAGTGAAAGAAAATGAAGGTTTACCAACACTTGAATATAACGATTCGTCAATGATAATTGTAATCAATGAAGAGACATCACATGAAACAAGACCATTGTTTACAATAAACATTAATGACTTGTTGAATGGTGTTAATTACGAAGAAATTATAAATAATTTACCAATTTGGATAAGTAAAGGGTTATTTTTAAATCTTTATCCGGTTTCTACATCAAGTACGAATAAGATAGGATTCGTAGTAACACCTGTCAATAAAGATAAAACCGATGCAAATGAAGAAGGACTAAGGTTAAATGCATTAGGAACGTTACGAATTTTACGGGTTTTAGAGTTTGTTAAAAATAAACTACCTAATGAACAGCAAGATTGTGATATTGAAATCCTATGTCGTGGTCAAATATTGGCAAACAGAGATACGCTGGGGACGGTGAAAGCTCGTGTTTGGAAGGCAGGAGGGGATATTGAATTGAATTACAGAATCAAAACGCAAAGTTAAGTAAACCTGGATAAAAAACTAAGTAAAACGAAGTATACCTGTATAAAGTTCTTATTTCATGGGAAAACTGAAACTTTCAGAAATTCCCCATGAAAAACTGAAAAATTTCATGGGCGCTTTTTTGTTTTTTAAGCAAAAAAAAATGCTAAGAGCTGAAAAATTTTCTCGTTTTAATGATTTTCTTCAATTTCTGTGGAATTGTTGATAATTGATGTTACACATTGATATTGCAGTTTTGATCAGTTTTCAAAACAAATTACATATAGAATGGAAGACGTAGATAGAATCACCTCCAGATTATGGAGAGCATATAGAACCATTAAGGAAATGGTTTCCGACAGAGGATATTTTATCTCCCAAGAAGAACTAGATATGTCATTAGAACAATTCAGAGAGAAAGTCTGTGATTCAATGGGTATGCCACAACGTAAATTAATGTCATTCCAAGCAAATCCCCGCCAAGAAGAACTCGAAAAGTACGGCGATCTGGGACCATTATGGGTTGAATTTTGTGATGAACCCTCTGTTGGTATCCAAACAATGAAGAACTTTTGTGCACATATAACTGATAAAAATTTTTCAACTGGTTTATTCATTTATCAAAAGAATTTAACTCCCAGTGCAACCAAAGCTATTGCAGCTGCAGAACCAGCAACTATTGAAATATTCCAAGAAACTGATATTATTGTTAATATTACACATCATGAATTGGTTCCAAAACATATCAGATTAAGTAATGAAGAAAAGAAAGATTTATTAACAAGATACAGGTTAAAAGAATCTCAATTACCAAGAATTCAAAGTGAAGATCCAGTTTCTCGTTATTTAGGGTTGAAAAGGGGTCAAGTTGTTAAAATTATTAGAAGATCTGAAACGTCTGGTAGGTACGCTTCATACAGAATTTGCCTTTAAAATTGTATAAAAGTTATGTACACAGATACAAAGTATAAATAAAATATAAAACATTTAAGCGTTTAATTTACCATAAGTTACTTAAGAGTTGCAAAGATAACTGAATCTTCTTTATCATGCCACCACTTGATATTTTTTAGTTGCAGTTGAGCAGATGGTGAAACTTCGACACCTTTGGACCCTAAGAATATGGGTCCAATTGTAATAATTACTGAATTAATCAAGTCAGGTCTGAGTAGTAGTGTGTTTATTATTTTTGCACCACCCTCAACCATGATCGATTGAAGATCTTCATCATGTAAAGATTTGAAAATATCTTCCCACGGTAATGTTCCATCAATTGGTTTAATAAATATTATATCAATGAATTCAGAATAATCTTGATCTATATTTGTCAATTCTGAAACAACAAATAATGGTTTGAGTCCAGCACCAGATTTATAATTGGTAATTAATTTAAAATTCTGAATTTCTTCATTACCAAATCTAAAATTCGGATCAATAACCACAGGTCTAATATTTGATTGACCTTCAATATATCTAGAGTTTAGAGATGGATTGTCTGCAAGAACTGTGTTTATTCCAACCATTATAGCATCATGAAATGATCTAATATAATGTGTCATTGTCTTTGTTTGTGCATGGCTGATATGTGTGCGTTCGCCTGGTGCAGCCGCAATTCTAGAATCAAGTGATTGTGCATAGGTCAAAGTGACGAAAGGTTCACAGGATGGCAAGTAATGTTTCAATATCGGTGGTAGAGTGTCTGGTAATGGAGCTAATGACATACTTTAGAAGTGTTTTAAGTGTTATAGAGAGGAAAAACTGTCCATAAATAGATGTGAAACTACATCCCCGTGATCATGTTGAAAACATGTCGTGAAACAAATTAACATTTGGTATTTTTCAGTACTGATTGATTTTTTTTTTTGTTAATGATATAGAACAATAAACAATACTATATTAGTATAAGTATTTAAGCGCTCACATAAACGATGTTCAAATGTATTTCTGTAGCTTATGGTTCCTTCAAGAAAGGAAGAAACACTCTTCAGTTTCGCCACTTTCCTCTCAAATATTCTCCACTACCTGAGGCATCCATTCCTGCCATAGTTTGTACCTTCATTATGTTCCAATTTGGATTCGTTTTTGCCAATTTAAAGAACCCAGCAAGAAAAACTTGTGTCATAAGTTGACCCTAAGAACTATCGAGTATAATTATCATTAATAATTGAATAACGTACAATAAAAACAGATACAAACGTAATATATAATATAAAAATTAAAACTAAATATGCCAAATTCAACATTAACCACTAATCATTAAGTTTGAAGCTTGAAAAAAACTATTAAAAATAATATCATTGTAAAATTGTTATATTTGTTTATGTTAGTAACACCAATAATAGTAACCTAAGTAGGGTTGAACCTATTAGATTTTTCAATTTGATACCTTTTAAACCATTAGTATTAGACTTTGAATGAAAATTTCATTAAATAGTTTAGTCGTGACACGACCATCACTCCCTAGAAACACACAGTGTTTCAAGATTAAACAAGCCATCAACAATATTGAACCTTTGTTGGAGCTTTAAAACGGTGCTTTCCTCTGGCTGTCCAAGCTTTTTCTTGAAGTAAGTTGAACGAACAAGTTCGAAGCTGTATTCGGACGAAAAGCCTCCTCTTTTTTCAGCATAATTTCCTTCTTTAATAAAAATGAAGAATGGGTCATCCTTAAGCAATGATAATGATACTAGTAGTTTTGATCTTCTTGTACTGATCTCAACGTTGGAGATTGAAAACTCCAAAATTAAAAATCTAATACATTTGAACAAAATGTTAAAACCTTGGATTAGATTAGGATCTGCAATAAAGGTATCCATTTGAGTTTCACGAGAAGCACCGCTTATTTTCGGATGAGTGATTTTAATAAAGTTATTTGGTGAAGTAAAAGAAACATCTGTAACATCAGTCTGTAAAAAAATATGGGTGGTTAAAAATGGATTTTCAAATAACAATAAAATGATAAAGAAATGACACGAGATTTCGTAATCATTTAACAATTGACTTTTGATGTTTGAATTCAAAGAAGCAAATTTTTGCCTAATATCATCCCAATGATCTCTTAAAATATTTATTTCCATGTTACTTCCTGAAGCAAAACCATTCACTTCCAACTTATTGTAGAGCAATTGTATTATTTCTTGAAGTATATCATAGTTATATAATTTTTTAAGTGATATTGTAAATATCTTTTTGATTCCATCAAGAGCATGTTCATATTCCGTAATTTCTTGGTCACGATAGCGAAAATGGTTTAAATTATGAATTGAATCATAAAATGGAAACTTATAGTCACTCATAATATCCTCTGGATAAGTTAAATTTTTAAAGTCGGAGATATCTTTTCCCGAGGCGAACGCTTTTTTGATCAATTGGTCGTTGAGTAATACCGGAATATACTTATTAGAATACAATTGGGCTAGCCATTTTGTATAACCATGGCATGATTTAGATTCATTGACATGATGGACCAACTTTTCCCTTGATGTAATGAAGCATTGTTCACAAATATAGACTTGATAATAAGGTAGTAACCTGTCAGGAAAAATAAAGGGGGAAACCACACCAAATTTGGGTTTATTATAAGTATCGTCAACATTCTGTAAAATGGCGGCATCTGCAAGCTGCATATCATCATTTAAATAGATCTTTTCAAGTGATGTTTTAAGTTCACTAGACACTTTTTCATAGGTATTAGAAATATGAATTTCAGGAAAACATTTAAGGTGTTCTGATAATTTATCTTGAACATTACCATCAGGGAAGATTGTTTTATTTTGTGAACAATCTTCAAGATTTGCAACATGAACTAACGCACCTGTTTGATTATTTAATAAAAGTGCATACCTTGCAAATGAATCAATATAGGTATAAGTGTTTAAACCATCGCATAAACGATGTTCAAATTCATACTTCGAAGGGAATCCAGTATACTTTTGACAACCATCAGGAAAAGTAAATGTTTCCATATCTTTTCCAAATGTGTAAATATATGGTTTTGGGAACTTATAATCTGGTAAACTATCGTCAACTTTCTCACCATATCTTGAAACCTTACCTCTTGAAACAACACCTATTGATTGATCAGGAGAATCCTTGTAGATCAACACCCTTTTACCAAGGTTGTGATCGTAGATGTATTCGAATTCATCATGTAGGTTGGCACTCATTGTTTCTGTGGTCTTTTTAGTTCTTTTTCAAAAAGGATAGGAGAACATCCTGCAAACAAAACATTTGCCTTCGATATCTATCCCCACTCCTGGTTTTACCCCTCCCAAAAGTCAATTTCTGGTCACCTTTCCCAGTTACTCTGCACAATTTCTGCCTCTGTTGGTCATGTGATCACCTTGCTAAAAGATCAAAAACATGTTTGAGAGAAAAAAAATGAGGAAATTGAAAAAATGGAGATAGCGGTTTTGGAGAAATTTTCCACTTTGACAGTTGGACAAGACAAGTGGGAAACACTCCGATATCAGCCCCCAGCTATCTGCTATATAACCAAGTGGAATCCCCTATCTTATCAATACTTCACTTCCCTTTAAAAAAGATGTCTTTTCGCCCAGCAAAAATGATCAGGAACGTTAACGTCAACGTTAATGTGACGACATCCAAACTCTCTCTACAATCATGTCTTACTTTAAACAACGTATTTACTCAGCCACCGGATAATCAAATCAAGAGAAATTTCCATTATTCCTCAACTCCAAGATATACCTCAACTTTATCTTCGTCGTCAACAACACCATCGGGAACGACATCATCAAACCCTATTCAAGATTTCCAAAAGTTAACCAAAGGTATTCCAAAGCAACAACTACCTTATTATGACCAGCTGTTGGCCTATGATGAATGTCTTGCACATAATTCATTTTTTGATCCTAAAACTGGGGATGTTCCTGGTGGAACTGCCCAATTTTGGGATTCAGTTGAAAAGATCATGCCATTATATGACGAGTTGATAATCACTGGTGAATTGAATCAAAGAAGAATTGATGAATTAATTTCACTATTAAGAAATGGGTTAAGAATGCATAGATTTGAATTATCCAAGTTAAAGAAGAATATTGACAGGGACTTAAATTCGCCATTGCAACAAATGCAAATTTATTTAAAACAATCATTACTTAAAATTAGTAATGATTTAATCAATCAACAAAATCAAGATAACTTATATTTCAAAAAGGAAATCAAAATTTCATCACGTGGGCTAACGAACCTTTTTAAGGCATTTACAGATATGGGATTAGTGGATGAAGCAACAATTATTTGGAATAAGGGTAAGAAGGATCCAAATTTATATCAGTTATTTACAAGTGAATCAGTTTTAGGATCTATTTTAACATTGTTAATTGAAAATAAAGAGTTTAATTACGACGAAATCTGGTCGATTTATGAAACCATTAAAAACTCCAAAACTGCAAATGATATAATTCATAGTGAATTACAGGTTGCCATGATTAGAGCTTGTTTACTCAAGGATAAGACCGACCAAGCATTAATTATTTTCAAAGAGATCACAAGTGATGTTCTGAAATTCTATAAAAACAAAAACATAAATCCTCCAGTTGCTGTTAAGAATTATATGACAATGGCACATTTATCATTTATTGGATATTGTCAAGATTTTGAAACTGCAAATATTTTTTTCAATGATTCGTTCAATAATCAACTACCTTATCTTACCCCAATTCAAATTAACTATGTTAAAAAATTTATGGTCAATACGTGGAAAAATACTAGAGATTTTAGCAAAGTTAGTAATATTTGGTTATTAACTTGGGAATATTTTGAAAAAACCGGCAAGTCAACAACTGCAATTTCATCATCATTAAACGATGCCTACTTAGATATTTTCTTTGAAAAATTTGAAAAATTTGATAACGAAGCAGCCATTGAATTGAAAAACCTGTTAACAAAATATAATGAAATCAAGAATATGGATGAACCATTTTTCAATTGTTTGATTACCAAATCTAAAAAATGGGAAAACGTTAGTGTTTTCAAATCCATAATCAAAGTCGCCGATTTGTACAATTTCCCTAAAACCAATGTTTATCATAGATGTGTTTTAAAGGCAAGTGGATCGGTGGAATTAACAATTGATGAGATTTTCCAATTATTTAAGAAATTAATCAAGTCCAATATCCAATTGGGTAATAACCATTTGACAAACGCTGACTGGTTTGCATTCAGAGATTCGACAATCCATTCGAAGTATTTGAACAGTGAGAAGATTGACCTCTATTTTAAACTATTCAAAGTTTGTTGTAAATATTTCCTTACGGTGCAAAATTTCAAGTTATACATGAACTTGGACGTTGGATTGGACAAAAGATACCAGAATGTTTTTGAAGAATTACAAAGGGTTAATGTTGATGATGTTGAATTGGACGAATTACAATGGTTTAATGAATGCAAAGGAATTGTAGAATATTGGGAAAACAGGGGGGTTGATATCTAGTCTTTATGGCGTATATTTTGTATTTTTTATGTTAATTGTATTTATTTATTTTATAGTGTTTTTTAATAAAGTTTTACGAGCTATCGAGTCCAGTGAGTGAACAGAGAACTTGATAGGGTATGGTCGCAGATAGATACACTACAGCAGAAGGCTTACGAGACGAGCCATACAAACTCGTATATCTGCCAAACCAATTGTCTCTGTCTCTCCGTATCGGGTATTTTGCTTGTTTCTGTTAAAAAATTCGAGAAAAAAACAAAAAAACAAAAAAAAATATAAAAACCGCCGATTTTCTCATTTTTCCCTTTTTTTTCCATTTTTCCATTTTTTTGTTTTTTGTCCATTTTTTTCCCATTTTCCTATTTTCCCATTTTTGCTTATTTTTTAGTTATCAAAGCCAGCAGGGATCATGAATAATCTGAACATCAATGCCAATCCGGACAGCATGAACTCTTCGTTGAGCACACTCTCCCATCTGGTGCAAGAACCAAATAACCAAAATATAGTCAGCAATGCCATTGAGTCGGTCATCACCGAAATTACAGACAGTTCAGAGAAAGACATACAGCCAATTGCAAACATAACTGCACAGCCTGCCGATAATGCTGCCAATGTTGCCACCACCACCACCGTTACAACTACAACTACAGAGAATATAGACCTAAAGGCTCCTGTGGTTCCTCCCGCTGTGAAGAGGGGCAGAGGACGTCCAAGAAAATATACAATTGAGGAAAGACCTTCAAGACCTAAACTACCTCCAATTTTCGATGCTGACGGTAACCAGATCAAAAGAAAGAGAGGAAGACCAAGAAAACATCCATTGACCGAATCGGATGAAAACAAAATTAAAAGAGGTAGGGGAAGACCAAGGAAGGTGGATGTTAATTCCATCAATTCATTAAATTCTCTGAACTCAATGGCAATGTCGATGAACGCCATCAATTCTCTGAACTCTCTACAAGAAAACGACGGAATCAACATGGACATCGATGTCGATACCGTTGTAGCTAGTGTGCAAGCTGCCAACCATGGAACGGAACAAAACCAGCAGTCTCAATCACCACAACATCAAGAACAGCAACAACAACAACAGCAAGATGAAAAATCTCCACAACAACAACAACAACAGCAAGAACACCTTAACCAAGACCAAGCTCAACACCACTCCTCATCTTCAGATGCTGTTTCCTCATCCAGCAACGACAACAACAACTCCACCCACAACAACAATAACAACAACGAAAACGAACAAGAACCGCTGAATCTCAATATCAGCCTCAACAGTTTATGGGAGTCTACAATTTCTAATTAACATAAATAACTAACACTCTCTTTTCTTCTCTTCTCTTCTCTTTCTCACCTCTTTGTATCTGTATTTGTATCTGTATCAATCTGTACCATCACATGGGCGTCTGTGCTTCCAAGGAATATTCTGCAAAACCCGCTACTATGACAGCAACTTCGACCTTGCCCGTGTCCCAATCCCGGCAACACACGCAAACAAAACAACCGCACAAACAGAACACACAGTCCACACAATCTAAAAAATTTGCACAACAACAACAACAACAACAACAACAGCAACAGCAACAAAAACAAAAGTGCAAGTCAAAATTAAAATCAGAAACTAGAAGGTTAGGGGATTCGAAAACCGCCACCACCGACAAAGTCATCACCACTCCGAAAGAGAGTACACTCACTGCCAGAGAACTGGCTGCAAGAGCTGCCGAACAACGTCAATTGAACCAGAAATCTAAGAATAATGGCAAACTAAGCCAAAAGTTGGATGACGAACGTAAGAAGACGAATCTTCAACACGCTATGGATAATTATAACGAAAGACAAGCATGATCCTGATCGATACCAAATCTTGAAAGAGTATAAAATATCTCTCTATTAGTTGTCCCTCTAAATGGAATCTCCAAATGTAACTCTTAATCTTAATTTTAGTCTTAACCCCAATGTTAACCCTTTTTTATGTGCTTTTTTTGATGTTTCTCATTATCCCAATATTGATGCTTTCACACAAACAATGTCTACTCATTTTTCACATACTGATAATACTATTACACACAAAACTCGATAGTTATAGATATCTATAGTTGGTATGAATTGAAACTACAATATAAACTTAACTTTTACTTCCCTTCGAGGATATGCTACCCCATCTTTCTAACCGCTGCAAAGCCATGTGGTATCTTTGAGAAAGACCTACCCCACACCCTTTCTTCAGGGCACTCCGTTGCTTTGTAATTTGGACTTATCATTTTAGTAATCGTCGAAAGATTTGAACTAAGCCCTCCACAGTCTAGAACAACTGTTATCTCGTCTGGAAATCTGTAAATTTTTTTTATCGTTTTTTCAACTACTAACGATTAGTAATAAATAGCATTGAGACCCCTAATCTTTGCGGACTTGATCAACTCTTCTTTTCTTAAACAACTATGCATAAATCAGAGGACGCAATAATATACAACCATCTAAACAGCGAAGAAAAATACTCATCACCGGAAGAAATACCACTAAGAGCCTACGATTCAAACGGTTCTTCATCTGGATATGATGCATTTGGACATGAAGACGAAGATCAGTTTCCTGATGGTGGATTACAGGCATGGATAGTGGTTGCTGGCTCAGCATTTGGATTAATGACGGTTTTTGGTGTTATGGATACCATGGCTTCTATTCAACTATATATTACAAAACATCAGTTAGCAGATGTCAAACTGAGTTCAGTTTCTTGGATTTTTTCACTTTATATGTTCTTGAATCTAGCAATGGGTACCATTTCTGGTCCAATTTTTGATATTTATGGTGTTAGAACCATTCTTATTGTTGGTATGATTTTAAACTGTGGTGGTCTATATGCGACTGCGTTTAGTAAAGAACTTTGGCATTTTATTTTAAGTTTTGGTATTGTGACAGGTATTGGATCAGGTATGATGCTAAATCCTTTAGTTGGTGTGGTGAGTCATTGGTTTTTGAAAAATAGAGGTTGGGCAAACGGATTTTCAGCTTGTGGTTCAGCATCTGGTGTCTTTTTCCCAATCATGCTTAGACAACTGTATCCAACAATCGGTTTTATTAAAACAATGGTTATTTTGGCAAGTATATGTGTTTTCCTTTGTATTTTGACCATATTTATGGTCAAAGATAGAAGTGATGTTTTGAATAAGGAATTTGCTCATATACCTAAAAAGGAAAGATTGTTAGGTGCATACAAGAATATGTTTAATTTCAAAAATTTTAAAGAAAAAAATTACCTTTTCTTAGTTTTAGCTATGTTTTTTGATGAATTTTCAATTATGTTGGCTATTACATATATCGCTACTTATGGTGCAGTTCGTAATTTAGATGAATCAACAGCATACTTGGTCGTTACAGTCATGAATGCTGCTGGTATTGCAGGTAAAATCATACCTTCATATTTAGCTGATAAAATAGGTAGATTCAATGTAATGGTTTTGGTTTTGATTACAATGGTTATTTCCTTATTTGCAATTTGGTTACCATATTATAATTTAGGTGGTTTTTATGCATTTGCAGTTGTTTACGGATTTTCTTTTAGTGCCGTTTTTGCATTAACACCTGTTTTAATTGCACAAATTTCTCATACAAAAGAATTTGGTTCAAGATATGCAACTGCTTATTTTGTGGTGGCATTTGGTAACTTAATTGCAATGCCAATTGGTTCACAATTTATAAATACCGAAACCGTGGCCCATTACAATAATATGATTATTTTTGCTGCTTGTACTTGTGCATTTGCTTCAGTTCTGCTAATCATTAGTAGAGTTAGCATGTCCGGTTGGAAACTCAAATGTTATGTGTAATTTAACTCATTAGAATAATCCATGGATGATTCTGGAATTTTCTATGTTTATATGTATCTATTTGGACGTGCCTTTGTATTTTCACGAAATTGATAATTTTGGAGGGAAAATGGGTTCTCTTTTATCAGAAGCCTAAACTTCATTTATATCTTAAGCTTTCTTTCATTTTTCTCTCATTTTTCTCCCCCTTTTCTCACCGTTATCATTTGAAGCACGATCCCGCTATATTTATACTATTCATCTCTTTGATAATTATTGATAAACAGTTAGTCTGCTAAACATCGACACGAATTTTAAACTCCGAACTTGACGCCGAGATAAACATAAATATATCAAAAACTCCAAATGCCTTCCGTCAATACTATACGTTATATCCACACAACATCATTGAAATTAGCTAAATCATCAGCTACTAAAAATGACCTAAACCTTATTAAAGACACAATTTTAAAACATGCTAAAACTACTGATGAAAATTCAGCAATTGTTGCATATAAATACTTTAAGTCACTTCAATCATATCCAAATCCAATATTAACAAGTGAATATAGACAACTACCTGAAGATTCACAGTTTATTGATAAACATTATATTGATTTAATTACATATAGGGATAAGATTTGTGGCGTTGGGGGAAAATTTGAAGATTTGAATGATATTACTGAATTGTTCCTTAGATTAAGCAACTACAGACCACGGAAGCCAGAATTGGTCGATACAACATCCAAGTTTGACCGTTTTGTAGTTGATTTGGTTCAAACGTTAAAACTTAATGGTGGCCACTTGTTCGTACTTGATTTACTAATTTATAACAAACAAGTATTTGATCACTGCGAAAAGATTAAACATACTGTATAGGTTGTTTCTCATCACGTTTTTTCTTTCCTTTCCTTATATAATCTCTTTATTTATTGTTAACGTTCTTGACAACAATGCCTTTCAATATTAACAATCTTGCTATAGATAGAAATACTATGGGATTGCATAGTCTTCCTTGGTATGATCTTGTACTTAAATGGAAACTTGGTGATGCCCTGTATGTTGGAATCATTTATATTTTGGATATGTTATATTTTGAGCACATTGAACCATTTCAACGTCAATTTTCAATCAATGATCTTACCATCAGCCATCCATTTGCAGAACATGAAAGAGTTCCAGCAAATGTATTACTTTTATGGATTAATATTTTACCATTAATTATTATACCAATTTTTACTGTTTTATTTACACCAAGACCATTTAAACTTTATATAGTCTATATTTCATTATTAGGAGTATTCATTTCAATGGGAACATGCGTTTTCGTTACTGATGTTTTAAAGAATTGGATTGGTAGATGTAGACCTGATTTCTTAGCACGTTGTGAACCAAAGGAAGGATTATTAGACAACGTTTTATACACTGCGGCTGATGTTTGTACATCAACTGATAGGGCTAAATTACTGGATGGTTTTAGAACAACACCATCAGGACACTCATCAATGTCATGGTCATCATTTGGTTACATTTCCTTATGGTTAAATGGCCAACTAAACAGTTCACATATTCATAAAGGTGCTTGGAGATCAATTTTAGCATTTTTACCATGTCTTCTTGCCTTTTATGTTGCATTAAGTAGAACACAAGATTATAGACACCATTTTATTGATATTATATTGGGCTCATTATTAGGTTCATTTGTTGCATGGTGGAGTTATAGAAGATACTTCCCTGAAATTAAATCAAATACTTGTTATGTTCCTTATATTTTATTAGAAAATATCCGATCAAACGAGGGAAATGACTTAGATCATGATTATTATAAAGATATTCAGTTATCCATGGGTAGTTATATACCAACTGGTACAGAAGATATTGAGGTTGGAGAAATTTAGTTGGTTGCTTCTTCTCTTTTTATGCGATCATTTCTATCTCTATGTAATCTTTTTAATTCACGACATTTCCACAATCCATAGTCATTTTCAGATCCAGTATCATCAATGCCTTTAAATAATAATGATTCGTCAGGTATTAATGAAGTTGACGATTTACTTATTGATTCATTCAGTTTCTTTAAATTATTTGTAACTATTATATTGGCTATCGAACTATTTGTTTTTTTATCATCCTCTATGGAGGCTTTTTTCAATTGCTTTTTGAAAATAACCTTCTTTTGAAATGTTTGGTTGTCAGATTCTGAATCAGATTCTGAACTTGATTCACTCGATGTCATGCTTGTCGTTTTAGTATTAGAAAAACTTGCACTATCTTATGTATTGAAATGTTTGAAATCTTGGAACTTTCTACCGCGCCTTGAAATGTTTCATTTCTTGATTTTTAATTTTTTTTTACAATTTTCTAAAGAAAAAAAAAATTTTGCTTCATGAATTTTTCATCTTAAGAATCATCAAATATCCTTATTTAGATCAAACAAGTAGGAACAATCATGTCTGCTATCTACAAAGCACTACGTCAACCAAAACACGGTAAAGTTGAAAAAACCGAATCTTCATCATCTAATGAAAATAAAAGAATCAACAGACAACGTGTATTACTTATTTCATCAAGAGGTATAACATATCGTCACAGACATTTAATTTCTGATTTACAAGCATTGTTACCACATGCAAGAAAGGAACCTAAATTAGATACAAAGAAAACATTATATGAATTAAACGAAATTGCAGAATTATATAATTGTAATAATATAATGTACTTTGAATGTCGTAAACATGAAGATTTATATTTATGGATTTCAAAACCACCAAATGGACCAACTATCAAGTTTCATGTTATGAATTTACATACATTAGATGAGTTGAATTTCACAGGTAATTGCTTAAAAGGTTCAAGACCAATTCTAAGTTTTGATAAAACTTTTGATAGTGAAGAACATTGGAAATTAACAAAAGAATTATTTATTCATCAATTCGGTGTGCCTCCACAAGCAAGAAAGAGTAAACCATTTATTGATCATGTTATGACTTTCAGTATTGTCGATGGTAAAATATGGGTAAGAAATTATCAAATTAATGAAAAGGAAGAATTAAAGGAAGACGATGTTAAAGATATTAAAACTGATGATTTAACATTAATTGAAATCGGTCCAAGATTTGTGCTTACACCAATTGTTATATTAGAAGGTTCATTTGGTGGTCCAAAAATCTATGAAAATAAGGAATATGTTTCACCAAATGTTGTTAGATCACAAATGAAATTCCAAGCGGCAGAACAAGCAAGAGAAAGACAAGTTCAAGCTATTGATAGAAAGGTTAGAAAGAGAAATCAAGTGTTAAAACATGATCCTTTATCGAATGAAGTCTTATTTAATGAAGATTAAGTACTATGTGTAAAGTTTTTTAAATAAATAAACTTTTTTTGTATTTAACAAAATATATACTCTATAATATTAATAAATAAACAATTATATAAGATCATACGCTAATTTAAGCGTGTTTTTCTAAGTATTGAATAATAAAATTTTCTTCTTCAGGACTTGAAGCTTCAATTTTAGCTTCCTTCTTTGGAGTTGCAGCCCATGGTTTTGGTAAAACTAAAAGAACAACAGCACCAATGGTACCTAATGCAAGTTGGTGAGGAGGAATGGCTCTGCCTAAGATGTTGTATGCTGCACCCATTGTGGAATAAAATAGACTTGCTTAAAGAACTCTATCATAGTTGTTGTAACATGTTGAATCCATGATAGAAATGGAAAATAGTTATTGGTTGAAAATTAGAAAGCCAAGACGGTGCACGGGTGAACTGCGTTTTTTAAGACGATCGACTGCGTTTTGTTTTTGCTGTTTAACAACAGTGAACAACAACAGATTCATGTTGTTTAATGTGAATAACTGGACCGCTTGTTACAACGAATGACAAAAGCATATTTAGCATCTACTTTGGAACCATTATGCCATTATTTGAATTACGTAATTTCAAAGCAATACAGAAATATGTTAATGGCCAGAAAGTGCTTTACCAACTGAAGAAGGAGGAAATATGGCACACTGCCGACCAATTTAAACAAGTTCAGCCATCTATTTGCAGCTACAGTAATATCTATTTACCAACATCAGAGTTCATATCTGGACAACTTCAGACATTAATTCTTCAAAAAAAAATATTTCCTAAAACGGAAATTAATTTTTTAACATGAAAATCAGAAATCTCTTTGAAATAAGGAAACCTCTCGAGAGCCAATTATTTATTCGTTAATTAATACAGGTTTCTTTGCATACATCATTATCAATACACTTCAATTATGTTCAGAAGATTTTCGTCTACACTAACCAACAACACAGTTAAATCCTTTAAAAAAGCAGCATCAAAACTACGGAAGAGACGTACCTTAGAAGAATCCGTTTCTTTTGAGGATTTTGTGCTTAAAGGTCAAGTTATACATGTTTACAAGGATATACTCAGGAACGTTTATAAAATTCCGGATGTTGGGTTAAGAAAAGAAGTATTGGAATTCGTGAAGGGTGAATTCAAGGCAACTAAGGATGTCAAAGATTTAGATATTAAAAGATCATTACTTATTGGTGGTATTAGACAATGGAAGAGTGTGGCTAATAATATGGGATTATCGTATACGGAAATTGAATTTAAATAGTTAGTTTTGCATTATAATAGTATAAAGCCTATACATATATACATGAAATAAAACAAGAAAAGATATCGATTAACGTTTAACCCAGGTTGGCATCTTTCTAGCCTTCTTCTTACCTGGTTTCTTTCTTTCAACAGATCTTGGATCTCTATGTAAAACACCTGCAGATGATAATCTTTGTTTGTATAATGGATTATGAATACATAATGCTCTAGCTAATGCTAATTGTAAAGATTCAATTTGACCAGTTGAACCACCACCTCTTGATAAACCGAAAATATTAAATTTATCTTCAGATTCAACAATTTGTAATGGGTAAAGTAATTTGAGTCTGTCATGTTGTTTTGGGAAAACTTTTTCAAGTGATTTACCATTTATTAAGATTTGTCCATCACCTTTAACAACATAAACTTTTGCAGAAGAAGATTTTCTACGACCAATTGCAATCGCTCTACCTTTATTATCTAAAGTTTTTAAATCTCTGCCAGAATTGTTATTTGTTTGCTTTTTAGAATATTTAGATAAAGCTTCATTTAATTCATCAGATCTAAGTTCTATATCAATGGCATCTAATCTTTTTAAGAGTGTTATTAATTGTAAATATTCAGTTTCTTTTAATAATTCACCACCTGCCATTTCTTTATATTGCTTAAATTTTAACCATGATGAAGTGGAGGATTTTCTATCAAATGGTAAGGTTGCATTTTTATTAAGAATATCTTGGAGTTCAGAAATATTGGTTTCATGGTATGGATTTCTTGCATAAAAAGTTCTCATGGCAGGAACAATTCTTCTTCTTTCTAATTCAGGAACAAATTTTGAAGTAAGTGGGTCATTATATAATTTCATTTGTGGTTGGAACATGGCCTTGTTGAAAGTTCTATTTCTTGCTGAATCAATTTTTGGAGGTTCTAAAATTTCAACGTCGGATTTTTCAACGGTGATATTTCCATCGGACACGGTAGAAATCACAGTTGCAGGCGCAACAGTGGACTGCCAACGCACAAACGACGTTCTAGCGGTGCTCCATGCGTTCTTGACCGATAACATGGCTCTTACTTGCTGTTTTCTCTACCTTTCTGTCTCTCTTCCCTCTCTATTCTTTTCACAGCTCTTCTTTCTCTTTTCTCTCTCTTGACTCGTTCACGAACGACAGTCGCGGCCTCAAATTTTTTCAACTGGTGCACGGGTGGCTTTCCGCAAACATCCCACACATTCCACAATAGGCACCCCACGCCGTCCCGAGCTGCACCAGCCACAGCAAAGGTGCACCGCCACAGACCGTCTCCTATCTCCTTCACTTCTTTACCTACTGAAAGCACCGTTTCCATTCTTTTGGAATTGGCAATTTTATCAATTTTGTTTAACACAACATCGTACTTGATACCCATCCCTTGTAGCATATTTAGCACTTCTATATCATGCTCCGTAACTCCAACGTTGGCATCAATTAAAACGTAGGTGTTCATTAAATTATTTCGTTTCTCTAAATATTCACAAATAAGCTCACCTTGCCATTTTTTACCCTTAATACCATATCCAGGAGTATCAACAATTCGAAGAGCACCACCAAGATTATAAAAATTAAGACATGGTGTATATCCTGCCTGTGATTTGACCCTTGCGAAATAATCCACCGTTTTTTGATTGTCCTTACTTAAGATCGAATTAATTAATGACGACTTACCAACATTGCATCTACCCAAGAACATTATTTCTGGAATATGATCATCAGAATCGCTCAATTTGCTATAATCATATATACTCATTTCATGTTTGATTTTTGCATTTGTTAGTAGTTTGCCTAGACCACTTCGTTCCTTCATACCTAATTTCCACGTCATTGGTATTGGCGAAAGTTTAGCAAACTGTTTAGTTATATCTGAAGCGTCGATATTTTGAACATTTGGCTTTTTAGGATTTGCAGTTTCTTTAGTTGTTGAAGTTTTAGATTGAACTATTGGTTTCTTCATTTCTTCATTCAGTAATTGTGCTAATTTTGTATACTTATTAGCACTACTAGCAGTACTATACAGTCTTTTAAAGCCGTGTGTCAGTGACATTTTGTGTGCATTAATTTGCCAAACGACTACAAGAAAGAATTAATGAATACTTTGTCAGTCCAAGAATTTTTCAAATTTTTGCCAATTTTAAATTTCCAAAAAAGGAAGTTAGAGTGCGAGAATCAATTACTCGATCCGGAAAATTTATATAAACTATACATTACTCATTGCACGTTTCGTTCACTATAAGCTTTAGCCAAGTCTCTAATTGTATTAACAATTTCCTTGCATTCCTTAGCATTTCTAGCTTCAAGATAGTATTTTTTAACAATGCCTTCATCGTTCTTCTTGATAATAATTTTAAAATTATTTGGCACTTTAACATTCTGTTTAATTTTTAAAATTTGTGAAATTTCAAAATTATATGTCTTCGAATCATACCAGGATCCTTTAAATTCATTAAATGGCAATAAATAAATTTGAAACCCATCAACCGTTAACGTTTTCGGTAGTTTATTTTTAAATGACATTTGCTGTTTTCTCCAGACTGTCCATCTATGATACATCGATGCTTTATTATTACCATTGTTATAATTATCATCATTAAAAATATCAAACTTATTCTTTTTGAATGATCCAACAATCATTTGATTATCTAATCTTTCATCATTATTTGTATTTCTAAATAGTTCTTGTTGAGTTAATTGATAATGATCGGCTGTATTATGCAGAATTGATTGAATGGTTTTACTTCTTGTTTTAAATTTATTTAATTTGGACTCTTTCTCCTTCTGTTTTTCTGTTTTATCATGCAGTGTGTGTTTAAGATACCTGTATTTAGATGATCTTTTATTATTAGATTGTTGAGCCATATCATTATCCTCCTCATCTGAATCTAAATCATTAAGTATAAATCTACGATCGTTAATGTTAACTTTTCTTTGTTGCTGTTGTACTTGTTGTTGTTGCAAGTTATTTGACGGTGTTGTATTTTTAAAGATATGAGCCAAAGTAGGTGTTAAATTAGATGGTAATGTAGCTAATGAACCATCTTTAACCATTGGAATTTCATTAAATGAATCATATACATTGGATTCAATAATTGCACTTTGTGCTGAGTTACCTGCATTACCATTATTCTCTAATGGTGAAGGAGTTATTTTGTCATTTTGGAGTTTTTCGTCTTTTGAACATTCAACTAAAACAAACTCGTCTGCCCCATATGATTTAATCTCTCTTGTTCTATCCAGCACACCAAAATCATCTTCAATCTCACCGTCATCATCAGCCAAATAGATTTTCCAATTATTTGGATCTTTATCCTTGGTTTCATCACTTATTCTATCCTCAAGTTTAAATAAAGTATATCCTATTAGCTCAACAACTTGTAGTGATGAATTGATTTTTAAGTTTAATGATGAGCTGTAATCAATTTGAAGTTTTGGTACACATATTTTAACGGTTATTAGAACATCATCTTCGTTTTGCTTTTCACTGACATACTTATAATAGTTCAAAGAGATGTTAGATTTATGAAGTAAATCAGTTAATCTTGAATCACCCTTTTTAACTTGTGGCATAATTTTAGTAAAGACAAGTAAAGGTTTATCTTCCTGTTTCTTATTCTCTTCTTCTTCTAATTTCAAACTTCTTAAATTGCTGAAACTTTTACCACGTTTGTATTTTTTATTTAATAGCTGATCTTGCATAATATGAGGATTAACAGTAGTGGACATTGCTAACGTTTGTGCATGTGGTCTCGTAATTCCAGCACCTGATGACAGTCTTCGTCTGCCTATATAATTGGCGCTTGAAGTCAGCGATTTTGATGTATGAGCGCTTGCTGGTCCATTAGTACTTCGATTATTTGGTCTATGTTTGATAAAACTAATTTTAGATATTGAATTGATATGATTTTTATCTTTACTATCATTGATATTATCTTGGGTATCTGAATTGTTTTCATCATCATCATGTCGTGCAAGCAATGAGCTCTCACCTGAATGTTGATAATATTCATCATCATCATCATCGTCATCGTCATTATTGTTGTCACCATCATCATCATCATCATCATCATCATCATCGTAGTCATCATAACTATATCCATCCTCCTCCTCATCATCATCGTCTTCATAACCATACTCACGATCGTCAAAGAACTCTCCCATATTTGTGTACTCTTCATCTTCCGGGTTGGAAATGTAGTCATCTGAATCAAGATCGTTAAAATATCTATCATTTTTCTCAAATAAATTACTATCTGGGTCACTAGGGCCTGGAACTGCACTAACAGGGGGGTTAAAATAATCATAATCAGAATCTGCCAATTCACTTGATTCAATTGAATCAACTTCCGAATCATATGCATCATCGAGAACAATATCTGATTTCATATCGTTTCCATTCTCCATATCAGAATAAACTGTGTTGCCCCCGGAGTTGGATAACAAATACTTATCTGAGTTGACATCACCTTTATTACTGACACCAACATTTTTATCATTATTTGAATTATTAGAATGATTATTATCAGAATGATTCTCTTGAGAGTGATTTTTTTCCGAAATACGTTTTAACTCTAATTCTTCTACCAAATTATCTTCAGAATAACTAATATGATCATTGTTACCACTAATATTACCATCATTATGATGTGAATTATGAATTGGATTCGATTTATGAGATTCATTATCAGATAGATCAGAATTACTGGAATCCAATCCAGAAGGAGAAATGGATTCAGCATTTTGATTAACCAAAGTATTAGCCAGATGTTTTGGTCTAATCAAACGACCTAATGCAAGCAATCCCTTTTGTTTCTTTGAACCAATTGATGATGATTTTTTATGGGTGGATGGTGGAGATAGTAGATTTTTTAGTTGTGATTCAGGTTGTGCCCGAACTTGTTTTGGAACCGGGGTTGCTTGTGACTTTAGCGTGTTTACTGAGACTGATCGACTACCTAAGCCAGGACGTATTGGCGTATTTAATTGCTGAATTGATTCCAACGATTTAGAAGAATCAAGAGATTTAGAAGATTCAGGAGATTCAGGGAACTCAGGAATAGATTCATGAATACTTGGGTTTTGTGCAAGTCGTTTTGAAGCGGGTATATTGGTTTTGTTCAGATTGGAAGGTGTTATTCCTATACTTGTTGATTTACTTAGAACACTAATTGAATCATCTTGACTTGAGTTTGTATGTTTATATTCTGGCGAGTTCAATGATTCAGATGGTGATTCAGATAACGATTCATCTTTGGCGGTTTGATATTTTGGATAGTTCCTTTGTACCATCAAGTTACCTTCAAAAATTATAGATGGCGATCCACTGGGTAAATTCGATAATAGTGGGAAATCATCATTGTTTGTATTTGTTGAATTGATTAATCTTCCAAAAGAAGTATTCTGAAAGTTATCAGGGTTTGAGCTAAGTTTTTCAAGTTGTGTTGTTGCCGAAAGACATGTCTCTCGAAGTATATTTATGAGGAAATCATTATCATCCAATGCCAATGTCATGGTTATACCTGATCGATCATATATTGGATATTTTAATCATGAATTCCTTATAAAGAAATAAATAATCTGAGTGAAATGCTAAAATCATGTTCTGGTGCGTGAAATTGAACTTGAAGTAGAATTTTCTGAATGAAATGCTCTGTTTATGAATTGAACGATTTGGTTAGTCTTACCCACTTTCAGGGGGGGGAACATCCGGAAGACTTGTAAAAACCAATACAATGGTCAAAGATACCGAATACTATGATCTGCTTGGTGTTTCTACCACGGCTACTGAGATTGAAATCAAGAAGGGATATCGTAAAGCAGCCTTAAAATGGCACCCAGATAAAAATCCAGATGATCCAAATGCAGAGAAGAAATTTCAGGAAATTGCTGAGGCATACCAGGTCCTAAGTGATCCACAAAAGAGAACCATTTATGACGAAGTTGGTAAGGAACAACTAAACCAACAAGGTCAAGGTGCATCTCAAGATGTCGATCCAAAGGAATTTTTCAGTATGATTTTTGGTGGTGATGCGTCAAAGGATTATATTGGTGAACTTAACTTTATACAAATGATGTTTAACGAGGAATCAGCTGAAGAAGAAGCTGAAGTGACAGCGGAGGGTAAAGATGGTGAAGGTAGAGCTTCTGGTGAAAAATCTACATCAGGTCATGTTACTTTACATAATGGTAAGACATTTACTGAAGTTAACGAAGAAGGTAAAGAACGAGCTAAAGAAAAGAGGAAACAAGGTATCGATTCTGAGACAATTAGGAAGCAAAAAGAAGAAGAAGAAAAAAAGCTTAAAGAATTGAGTGATAAGTTGAAGAGTAAAATGGAACCAGTTTTGGAAAGTACCAAGAATGGACATTTAGATAAAAGTGGCAAAGATTGGGAAATTTTTAAACGCAAGATTGAACAAGACATTGAAGAGTTAAAATTGGAATCATTTGGATTAGATATTTGCCATCTCATAGGAAGAATATATGTTTTCAAGGCAACATCTTACTTAAAGTCTAAGAAACATTTTGTGGGTGGATTCCATAAGATTAGTTCAAATTTCAAACAAAGCAAAGACACCGTTAAAGGTATGTTAGATATGTTATCAAGTGCAACAGAAGCACAGAACACATTAGAAGCGATGCAACAATTAGAAATGGCTGATCTAGAAGAAATGGATCCTTATAAAAGAGCACAATATGAGCAAGCAGTTACGGGTAAATTCATTTCAGTTGCATGGATGTCTTCAAAGTTTGAAATTCAACAGACATTGTATGGGGTATGTAATACAATACTTAATGATAAGGAAATAACGTCAGACAAGAGAAAAATAAGAGCCGAGATTTTATTTGAAATCGGTACAATGTTTGCTAGTGCTAAAAGGGATGAAAGTGAAGAAGAAGATCAACAAGTTTTTGAAAAATTAATGAAAGATGCAAACGAAATGAAGTCGAGAGATTTGAAGAGAGAAGCTGCCGCTAAAGCAAGAGCAGAATTGAAAACGGAAAAGAAGAGAAATGCCATCAACTCTAAGGAGGAGCAAGAAACCACATCAGGCAGTTATTCATACACCTATGTTGATGGTAAACCAGTCAAGCTGACCGAACCAGAAACAAAACCTGCTGCGCCAAGTCTAAATGCTACATTAAGCACTGCCTCATCCTCCAACAATACTGGTTCCAAACGGATTTTCGGCAGACTGAGAAAGGCGTTCAACTAAGCTAGATGTGTAACTAGTACGTATTTGATTAATGTAATTCTTGTATTCAACAATACCGGTTTGGTAGCTGGCTGGCTACCTGCATTATCTTTACAGAAACCCTTTTCTGTAAGCAAAGCTCGCTGAAAATGAAAAAAATCTATAAAAGGAACCGTTTTTCCACTTGTTGTACTGGATTTTATCTTAGTTCTGATGTTTTTTCTTTCTGCATCGAAAGTTAACACCCTTTACCACCCCCTCAATATTGCAGAAATGCAACTGTGCATTTCATGTTCGCCCAGCTTCGGCTCTTGTTGTTGCATATTAATTTATGAATGACGAGGGGATGTTTCATGTTGTGTTCAGTTTGTATTGGTCTGGGGGTGCTGAAGGCATATTAGAATCTGGCTTTTTTAGTGCATGTATGGAGTTCTACTCGTGGGTGTCCCGTAAAGCCAGGACATTTGTTAGTAATCATAATTATAGGCGTTATTCATTGATGATTCTCTCTTAGATTTTACTCCCTTGGAAACCTGATTCTTGATGTTACGCCAAGATTTAATAGTAACCAACTTATAGCTACCTATCTACTCGATTCATCCTAGTAAGTTGACAGATTTCTTGCATGTTGAGACGTTTATTTTGTTTTCTGAAACAATACACAATAGACAATCAACTTGTATTATGATTATTGGGGTAGAAAGTAGAAGACAATTCTAAAACATGCATAACCGACGCGTCGCTTTTTTCTCTTGTCTCTTTCCTTGTTGGACTTTACGATGGATCAAATCAGAATATCTTACCGTTGTATTATACGTTCTTTTTTTATGTAAAGTACATAAGCAACGCCACATCATGTTTAAAAAATCAACGCCCAAGGACAGAATTTTATCAATGCAGGAATTGTACAAATCAATAACGAATTCCCATTGGGCTGCCATGTCATTGCAACAAAATGGACATCTGAAACATGCATTGCAAAGTTGGAAAGATTTGAATGTTTATGCGGATAAAACTGTACAATTTTTAAATGAAGAATTACAAGGTGTTAATTTGAACATTGAAGAACGTGTGTTATTGGAAGAACTAAATAAACTGCGAGCTGAAATTGAAGATTCTTATTATCATTTATTAAAACATATGGAATCACAAGCCAAGCAACAGCAACAGCAACAGCAACATCAGCAACAACAACAGCAACAGCAACAGCAACAGCAACAGCAGCAACAGCAGCAGCAGCAGCAACAACAACAACACCAAACAACAGCATTTTTGCGTACTGGAAATACATTTGCAAGTCGTAAACCAGGTATGAAAATGATGAAATCTTTAAGGCCTGGCGGCATGTCAGGTATAGCTTTATATAATTCGACACCATCACACTCTAGCTCGACAACCTCACAATCAACGCCATTGTCTTCACATAACAATTCAAATTCATCTGCAAAAAATGCAGCTAATATTATATGGGCGCCATCCCAATCACTTGGTAACGGAAGTAATTCAAGTTTACCAGAGTATGAGGATAGGTCATCATCACCTGAATTTGCTGGGTTTGAAAGCAGTAATGCTTATGGAATAGCAGCAACGACAATCTCGACAACACCAGCAACAAAGACTAAGAAAAAAAGCCAATCTGCAAGAACTCAAGCTGCCTTAAAGGCATCAGCAGCTGTTAAAAATCGTAAACCTATGGAAATACGACAAAATGTTAGGTTGACAAATAATAACGTGAAATCTCATCGTACTCATCAACGTCATCAATCAGCATCTAAATCCACATCTCCAGTTCCAATATCTGAATCAGCAATCGGGTTGCACGGTGAAAGCGGTGAAGAAGATTTGTTAGCCTCAGAAGAAAGTGCTGGGAGTGGAGAAGAAGATGAAGAAGAAGATAATGATGAGAAAATATTATCAAAAATTAAGGGTGTTGACCTTCAGTTTGCACGTAACATTCTTATTGAAAGTAATAGAGATCAAGATAAAGTTTATTGGAGTGATATCGCAGGTTTAGAACAGGCAAAAGAAACATTAATGGAAACTGTTGTTTATCCATTTTTAAGACCAGATCTATTTAGGGGTCTTAGAGAACCTGTCAGTGGTATGTTGCTTTTCGGTCCTCCAGGTACAGGTAAAACCATGCTTGCCAGAGCTGCCGCAACTGAAAGTAACTCAACATTTTTTAGCATCCAGAGTAGTTCACTAACAAGTAAGTGGTATGGTGAAAGTGAAAAATTGGTCAGGGCATTGTTCCAAGTGGCAAAGGCAAAGGCACCGTCAATTATTTTCGTTGATGAAATTGATTCATTATTAGGTAAAAGATCAGATGGTGGCAGTGGTAACGATGATGATACAAGTAGGAGATTAAAGAATGAATTTTTGGTTCAATGGAGTGATTTATCAAAGGCAGCAGCTGGTAGAAACAACGATGAACCAACACCAAGAGTTTTGGTTTTGGCGGCAACTAATTTACCATGGTGTATTGATGAAGCTGCAAGACGTAGATTTGTACGTCGTCAATATATTCCATTGCCAGAGTTTGATACAAGGTTGGCACATTTTACGAAGTTGCTTGCACATACAAAACACACCCTGAGTGATGAGGATATGAATGAATTGGTTAAATTGACGGACGGCTATAGTGGTAGTGATATCACTTCATTGGCAAAAGATGCTGCAGTTTGGCCGATTAGAGAACTGGGATCAAAGATGTTAGAGTTGGAGGAAGGTGCGATTAGAGGAATCACTTTGCAAGATTTTATAAAAAGTATGAAGAACATTCGACCTAGTGTCAATGCTGAAGGGTTGGCCAAGTTTGACGAATGGGCAGCTGAGTTTGGATCCAGCGGTGCCTAATCGCAACATCTTGGGATTCTAGATTTTATAACGCCTCCATAAATACTGCTTCTATAAATAATGCATGCATACACAAAGAAATGATGTCAGCAACCGTGCAAAGCAACCATGCAAAGCAACCAAAACCCAACTATTGTTCCATTGCTTGGTCTAGTCGGACCATCTCTGTCCCAAAAAGGAAAGAGCGCGGTCTATTTCGGTGAGTAAGCGTGCAACCTCAAAATAAACCCGATCCCATTTAAGGAACACAGCAATCAGACGTGATTTCCGATTGTTGAATTAGGTTAATCCGACTCACGTTATTGTTGCTATCAGACCAATGCATTAAAATTGCACATGTTCACGGTGGATTATTGTGACGAACGAGGTTCTTTCAGGGGTTCATCGTGCTGATTGGTGCTCGGTTGTTGCATGGTTATATATAGCAAATGTGGTTTTATTTCGGTCTACATAGAATTATGCATCATAATAATTGTATAAATACCAGTCAATTGTTATGTTTCTTGGTTTCTTTCTATTTTTACAATCTAACATTTGTTTGCAAATACCAAAGTATCAAATACATCAAATCAATAATATTGTACAATGAACACAAAACTGGTTCTTACTATTGCTTCAATTCTTGCAGGTGCGCAGGCAACACTTTATACAAATTCATCCACACCGGTTAATTTCGTCACTGCTGATTATCCAGGAGCTACCGAAATTGGTGTTTCTGCAAGATGTCCTAACCTTAACTTTGGTTTCGTATCTCAATCACATACTGCTTATCCACAAGCGCATGCTTCAATTACTAATGCATTATCAGTAGGTGATAATAAATTCGAAATCACTCTTCAATTTAACGGTGATAATTGTCCACCAATTTCTAACTTAGATCAGGCTGCAATTATTGGTTTCAACTCTCCAGAATCTTCATCTTATTTACTTTATGATTCTAATCAAAAAGTTCATAATATTAATGATTCTTGTAATTGGGCAGCAAAATTCGTTGTTGATGGTATTGAAACTGACGGTCTAGTTTGTGTTCCAAATTTCCAAATCCATTATGCTTGGTTTTCTGGTCTAGCTAAGAGTGATCACGCTGCTGGTTTCCCATACCACTCAGCTTATGAATACTCAATGAATTGTGTCTCCGATAATAATTATAATGCACAATCTGATTTTTCCCAATATTGTTTTGATATTAATTCATCTGCAGTATCATCCTCATTATTACCATCAGATTTATATTCCAATACTTCCTCCTCTGCTCCACCATCTTCCGCAATTCCAACAACATCTTCTGAACCCTCTTGCCTTGCCCTTTGGAGCCAATGTGGGGGCCAAAATTGGTCAGGTTCTACCGAATGTTGTGCTGGTGAATGTAAGGTTTTTAATGAATATTATGCCCAATGTATTCCAATCGAAGCAACAACACTAGTTGAATCAACAACTTCAGATACATCATCCTCAGCTATTTCAATTGCATCCTCTACTTCATTGCTTACATCATTAACCATAACATCATCATCGGTTTCTACACCTGAACTTCCATTGACTACTAAATCACCACACCAACCACTTTATGGCCAATGTGGTGGCCAAAACTGGAACGGTGCAACCGTATGTGTAGAAGGTGCAACCTGCTCATCAATGAATCCATGGTATCACCAATGTGTTTCTGAACCAATACCAACTTCAGTTGTTGGATTATATGGCCAATGTGGTGGCAAAGACTGGCAGGGTCCAGTTGCTTGTGTAAGAGGCGCAAGCTGTTCATCCATGAATCCATGGTATTCCCAATGTATTCAAACTGCACACTAAGTGTTGTGGTTTTAAGATAACTTTTACTTCTTGTTTCTACTTCTTGTTTTATTACTTAGCCTATTATTTCTTTGCAAACTTATCCCAGTTTGTCATCCTATCCCATTGATATTTCATTATTTACCATAATTTAAAACAGATTTTGATATCAAAAAGGAAAAAAACACGCCGAGCAAATCCGCAGCTAGTAAATCTCACATTCCATCGGATTACTTTCCGCAACTGGTTTGTTTTTTATCAAAGCGACAATTCTTTATTGATAAGATACTGATAATATTATCTTACGGTAATTTTTCACGTATTTAAATGGCACATTCTCCATGAATCTTTGGTTGTTATCCAATGCTATTTCCCTCTGGGTCTTCTTCCTAACTAAAGATATTTATATTTTCTAATAAGTAATGAGTGTTGAAATTGCTTCCCCATACCCGACTGTTTCAGCATCTCTCGGACATGTTGAAACTTACAAAGAGTTTGCACCTACACATGAAGTTCCCCAAAAGACTAGAGAATTAGAAATTGCTAATCTGTTGGAGAGAGTCACTTCTTCACCAAACTTTGATCCAAATTTAAAATTTGATCCAAAAAAACACATTGCTTTCAAACCTGAATATTATGACACAACAAATACATTTACATTACAAGACTTAGGTATTATGAAAACTCATGTTCCAAAAGTTACTGACTTTGGTGCTGCATTCCCATTCCCATTAATCACTGACGAGGCTGTTAATATGTTATTGTATGAAGCTTTGCAACCTGAAGTTTTGGATAAGTTTGCAAGATTACCAAATTTAGCAACTGATGCCACAAGATTAGATTTCCATATTGGTGGTCATTCAGATACCCATGGTTCATTTACAAAACGTTTAGTGGAATCACCTGAAATTGCGGAAATTGTGTCAAAGTTTTTTGGTACTTCAATGTCATCAATTTATAATTCTGAAGTTGCTCATTTGAATGTTAGTTTGGCAACTGCTGACCCAATTGAACAATCAAAATATCCACAAACAAAGGAAGAAATCATGCAAAAATTATCAACACAAGATGCTGGTGACGGTGCTGAAATTCCTTCAACTCTAGGTCTACATTATGACTCAACAACCGTCGCATTGGTTATCATGTTAGATTTACCAGAAGACGCAATGGGTGGTCAAACAACAATTGTTACTGGTGATGAAAGAGTTGTCAGGGTTCCAGAACCAAAAGTTGGCTACGCAACTATGATTCAAGGTAGAGTTCTGAAACATTTAGCCTCAAAGCCAGTAACTAATCACAATAGAATTTCCTTAGTCAATGGATTTGCAGTATCTGGTCCGGAATTTTTAGATAACACTGCCCTTACATCAACAAAACCTTCTGTTTTACCACGAGCTAGATTCGATTTATTTTATAAGGACTGGGTGGATTATAAATTTTCTATGTTAGCAAAACATTTGGACTATGTTAGGGAAAAAGTTATTGAAGATTATGAAAATGGTAAAGGTTTTGAGCAAGAAGGTTTTGTTGCCAAATGTATCAATATTGAAAATTATGTTAAGAAATGCTACGATGAAATGGAATGTATTAACAATCCTCCATATCCATCACCACATTTTAAAATCCCTTATAATGAATTATAAATTATGTTGATCATAGTTATTCTATTATTTACCATTATATACTCTTGCTTTTTGTATATTGTTTTCATATTTATAAAATTCAAGCTTAACTTATTCTTAAATCTACAAGGATACAATAATACTTATATAGGGAAAAATCTGATACACATTTTCGTTAAACAAAAAACGAAATTGAGTGTAATAAAATTGAAAGTAAGGTACTTATCTGTGCGCTCCACCAAAAATGTTGAACAACAAATGTACATTGAGTATATTCAAAATCCCACTTATTTTCAGATTGATTAAAATGTCCTGTCATTATACCCATTGCGCCATCATAATCTCCCATAATTGACCTAACAGTAATTTCACGAATGTACTTATCACTATCAATACCTTTTGATGCAACCCATCCTTTTGCTTCATCTAAATAATTATAATAATTATCGCATCCATAATGGTCATGACCGGTAAGAATTATACCACTGTTTCCATCTCCAAAAATTGCATCTAAAATTTTTTGTGATGATTCTTCTGAAATATGATTCTGTGATTTAAGTAATCCAACTCTGCTTGGATCACAACCATGGCATCCACTTTCTTTATAATATTCAAAATTTGGACCATCATGGCATAAACCTTCTCTTTTAAACATTGGAACATGTGTGAGTAATATCGTTGAACCTTTGTATTGCTTATTTTTTAAGACCTCAATAAATTCCCATGTATATTCTTTAAATTGTGGTTGTAACATTGGCCCATCAATGGCTAATGTATTTAACATAACAATTCTCCATGGATGATCAGTATCTGAGTCATATTCAATATAAAAATTAACTTCGCCAAACAATTCAGTCCATCTTGACATATGTTGGTAAGTTGTATCACCATATCCAATATCGTGATTGCCGGTAACGTTTAAAAATAACGGTTTTGAATTACCATTATTCCAATTATAAACATCTTTAAATTTATAGGCTTTTTCAGTTTCGAAATACCCATCAGCTAATCTCTGGTTAAAGTTGTCCATGTAGTTATACCAGTCAGTATTTTCATGTTTATCAATTAATGCTAATTCATTTGCGTATTGATCAATTGGTCTTTTGAATGATCTTGTTAAAATTCTTCTTGTACGATTATAAAATTCAGAATCCCCCGTCCATTGTGATGACACTAAATCCCCCATCATTGCGACAAATGTAGGCTCTAATCTTGAGTTCATAACATCATAAATATGTCCCAGGTAGTAATCATTACCTAAATTATCTAACCTTTTTATATATGGTGTTGATGGCCAATTTCCATTCAATTGTGGGTCACCAACAGCCATCATACGAATATCTTTTGGTTGATTAATATCAGATGAGGCATATCCTTTATCGAGTATGAAGTATTGTTTATATAAATCACCAAAATATGGTATACCGATTAAAACTTGTTCCCAATTATTTAAATTTGACAAATCACGATATTCATGACTCCATGAACATTGTTCGGGATTTAGCGATGGATATGTAAACATGTACAATTGCAACAGTATTGCAAGGGTAGTTGAAACCCATGCGAATTTCTTGATCAACTTCATGAGTAGAAGTTCCTTTATTAATTGAATGACAAGAAGGAAGTATAGAAATAATGGGGAAAGTTAAGAGATTCTGAGTGGGATCCCGTCTGAAAAATGAAAACCAAAGCATGAGCTCTTAGGTGAGCATTTTTCCTTGCTTTTTACATTTTTTACATAACTTTTACATTTTTATTAAATTAACTTTAACTATACAAAATAAAATACAAACGTGTTGGTTGTTACAATGAACTGTATATATTTGTGCGTAGTAAACACCTTTTAGAATTAGTAATTTTCACCATAGCCTCCATATCCACTACTTTCATAATTTCCATATCCACCACGATAGCCACCATTTGAATGTCCATAAGAGTGTTGAGATTGTGTGTACTGATGCGAATTAGATGAATGTTGATGATGAGAGTTAGCTGAACGTGAATTTTGATTCATCATTTCATTTTGGAATAATTTCTTAAAACCATTACATAGATGGACCATGTCTGGATATAAGTTTTTATGAAGCATATAACCACTTGGTAATGCTTTAACATTCCATGTGTAAGTTTTTTCACTATTATCATTTAATTTGAATAATAAGAAGAACCATCCAGGAGCTTTATGATTGAAACAATAACAATAACATGATCTGTTATTATTTGCCTTTGAATATCTCACAAGCCAGTCACGGGCATCGTTAACAGGTTCGTTTCTAAACTTTTCATGATTCTTCATCGATTCAACTTTACTATGCAATTCATTAATATGTGAGACAATTAATTCATCTAAATCGTGATATTTGAATTCATCAACTTGTAAAATTCTACCCAATGAGTACTCGTTTGGTTTGTCAAATTCTGTAACATCAATATGTTGGAATAATTGATTATCAACCTTCCACGTAATTGTTAAATGATCATTACCTTTATTGGATGGTCTGATAACGAATTCACCATTATCTCTTGATGCTAAATAATCTTCTGCTTGACGTGAATCAAAATTTCTGAAATATGGATGTTTGAGTATACGTTTATTACCTTTATTTTCTCTTAACTCTGCATCTCTTTCTCTCTTAATATCTCTGTTTTCCAGATCGAAATTCCATAATTCTTTGAAACGATCACCCTTTTTAATCGATTTTGCTTTTACAATATCTTCCTTCAATAATGAAAATTCCGCTTTGAAATCACCATATTCAACATTCTTAACAACCGCTTGAACTGCTTGTCCATTTTGGAATTTTAATAATAAATTAGTAGTATCACCGTAAGGAACTGCACTTGCTCTTGCAATATTACCAAGAATACCATTTTGAGTAACACATAATAAATATCTATTGTCAATTTTTTGAATGATAACTGGAACAATAATACCTCTATCAAAAGTTTCTTTACTTTCATTTGTTAACATTTCGAAAACTTCAACTTCAGTTAAAATATGGAACGATTTTCTTAACTCTTCATAATTATTTTGTAATTCTTCCTTAATCATTTCTAGTGTTGCTCTTTTACGATGACCATGTTCTTCCAATTGGTTTGCATATCCTTCTAATAATAAATCATCTAGTTTTTCGACACCATCATCATACAATTTACCAATTATACCACCATTATCAGATTCAATTTCTGCACGATCTTCTTCTTCTAAGTCCAATGCATCACTAGCCATTTTACGTGCTAAATCATAATCTTCTGGGTGAATACGTGTTGCATCCAATAGCTCAACATCTTTATCATATCTATCAGGAACTGGAATTTCAATAAAAGGTGCACAATTTATGAAAACATTTTTAGTAACTAATTGTTTAATAATCAAATCATCTCTCCTTATCAACGCACCACCATTTGCTTCAATGCCTTTAATTAAACTTTTAGCCTTTCTTGGACCTAAACCAGCAATATATTGTAAAGCTTGTGAATAATAAGATGATCTAACAGCATCATTAATCTTGATACCAACTAAACATTGAATATCAACAAAAATTGTATCAATTGCATCTCTCAGTTGATGTTCAGGCAATAAGCTCTGATGTTTATGAATTTGAATTGAGGTAATTGTATCACCAAGAGAGATATACTCCAATAGAGGATTTTGTAAATAACGTGCAACACCAATACAAAATTTGGCAACGATTGGTTTATCACTAAATTCTTCATTTGATCTTTCGGAATACTCAAATAATCTTGCAGTTTCATTATTCACATAAATAACAGGTAACTCAATTTCCTTTTTGAACTCATCGTCATTAGCATTTGAATATTCATCTTCCTCTTCTTCAACAACAGTTTTATTATTAAGTTTAATAATTTCTTCAATTCTCTTCTTTAATTGTGAACAATTAACATTATAACCAGAGACTGCAACAACTTCAGGTTTGAATCTATCAACTAAATTTAAGAATTTTCTTTCAAATTCATTATCTTTCAGATTCTCATCAAACTTAACATGATGTGAAATTGTACCATCAAAATCCATAGCAATTGCAATAATTGCAGAATCTTTTTTACCTTCACCATTTGTTATTGATAAAACACGAGACACCATACCCTTCTTATTACTGAATGGCATATATGGAGCTTGGTCAACCTTATTAAGGAAACTATCACGAATTTGGAAATATAATAAGCGTTCACAATTATTTTTAATTTTTTCTTTAACTGACATTATAATATTTGGAATTAATTTTTTGATTGCCAAATCTAAACATTCACGTCTTAACCTATTCCAAGCAACTGAGACATCTGATGCACCATCTGATGACATAAATGTAAATAAATGATCAACAAAACCTGCTAAATTGGTCTTTAAGCCAATCTTAATTATGACATAACCTAATGATTCAGCTTCCAACATTCTTAAAAATAGATCTGGCTTATAATAGAATGATTCTGGATTTCTATTTATTGCATATTTAAAATCAGCATAAGGAGAACTTTCGTTAATCTTACTACGACCTTTTTCAGTTAATTCGATATCAATATTTGAAAATTTATCAAAAGTTGAACGTAAATGTGAACGTATTTTTGGATTATGAACCAACTGTTGAGAAAACATTTGTTTAATTGCATGCGAAGAAGATTCAACTGAATTGAAATAAGATTCAGACAAGTACTGTGAAATTAATTCATTTGGAGATTTTGAGTTATCATCAGTTAAATAAATTTTGGAATCAGCAGTGACATTCTCACCAATTTTTTCTGCATCAATACCAATTTCCTTTATAACATTATATATTGGATCAGATTTGACTCTCTCAAAAAGTTTGAATCTTGAATGGACTTTCTTTTTCTTTTCATCACCAACCACTTGTTGACTATCTTGTATTTTTTTAATTTCAAAACTATATGTAAATTGAAGATAATCATACAAATCATGTAAGTCATCAATCGTTAAAGCAGAGCTAATACATTCATCATAAACTAAATCAACGGTATCTAAAGAATTGAAAAGTTTTTCAATTGATTTTCGTTTTTCATGAATTGCATGATAGTCTATATCTAAGCGGACAATTCTCCATAAATCATTTTCATTTAATAATTTTTCAACGATAATTTGGTCATCAGATGAAGTTGTTGTGGATAATGTATAATCTTTACGTGAGTTCCAAATTGTTGGCACTTCTAAATTTTCTCTTGAAATAAATTCAACAATTTTTGCAACAGAAAGTTTAAATGGTTCAATTAAATGCTTTTTAGATTCATTACTAAACTGATTTGATTTTTCGTTGAACAACGATTCTGCAACCCATTTTTGTTTTTCTTTAAATTCAATATCATTTAAATCATAATTTTTTATAGCTTCTCTCAAGACTTGATAACGCTCAGGAATATCAGTTGTTCTAATTAACTGATCTCTATCAGTTAATAAATGTTCTTTTAATTCTTCATATTCAAAAATATTTTTTAAAGCTTGAGTGTCAGTTGTCTTTGGTTTTGAAATTAGATTACCATCATCGTCATATTGAAGTTCTTCTTCATATTCGTTATTAGCGAGTTTTTCATCATCATTGGAATCATCTTCAACGTCTTCAGCCTCTAAAGCCCAAGCATATTCTTCACCATCACCAAAAATTTCATATAATTCATCCAGTTTATCTTGATCAATTTTACTTTGTTGAGCAAATTGAGATTGTTTAGCTCTTGCAGATCTCATACGAGCTAATTTTTCATCTCTATCTTCATCTTCCTCGGAGAATTCATCATCTTCAATAAAATCATCGAACTCTCCAACCTGATCTAACATTCTTTGTTGTTGTTTTTGTTTTTGTTGCATTGCGTCATTAAGGTCATCTTCTAAATCATCGTCAACTTCATCTTCGTTTTCAGATTGTTGTGTGTTTCTATTTCTACCTGAGTATTTAATTGTATCATTTCCGTCATCTTCCTCATCAGAGAACATATTAGTTAAACCATTGTTGGAGTCATTTTCGTCCATGTCATCACCTCCACGCTTGAGTCTTTTAAATTTGGACTTTTCTGCCAGTGAAGAGGGTAATTCATTTGCATTTTCTCTCAATAAAGCCAAATCATCTTCATCTAATTCATCATCAATTTTAGCTTTTTGACTGTGTTCTCTATGTCTCTTACGACGATTTTTCTTTGTTGAAGCATCAGCTTCATCATCTTCTTCATCTTCCTCATCGTCGACAATAAAACCATCTCTGACTTTTCTGATTTCGTCTTCGTCTTCGTCCTCATCTTCATCCTCATCAGAAGAATCAACGATATTTCCTTGAGAGTTGCCCATGTTCTCGTTTTCTTCATTATCATCAGAAAGTGCCGCAGTGTCGTCGAGAAAATCGGATCTAGTAGGACGGGTGTCTTCTGTGTCTGCCATTGCTAACAGTGGAATATCCTAGCCTCTAGAAGCAAAGTGTAGGAAATAACCAATAAAAAACAAAACTCTTCTAGCTCAGCTTTGCCCTTGTCAATCTGTTCAAATGTCAATAACTGAAATTCATGAAAACGAAAATGGGAAGTGTTCGCGCCGGGTAATGTCTGTTTTTCATGATATTTCATATTTCATTTTGCTACTGTTACACAAAGAGGTTGAGGTTAAGTTATACTATAAACAATTTGTTGGTTCATTTGCCAAAATCTGGAAAGAGATCCTCTTGATTAAGACGGTCATCTCTGTGACGGTCGTTTCCTCCTGAATTTCCCCTGTGATTATTAGATCTCTTTTGAACACCCCCGTATCTTCTATTTTCTCTTCTGTATGAATCCCTATATCCACCTCTACCATGTCCAGATGGTCTGTATTCGTCCCTCCATCCTCTTTGAGTATCAAAATATTTATCACTTCTCCATCTTCCACCGCCCCTTGAATGAAGTGATCTTCTAGAATGATCTGAAATTTCATATTCTTTACGATCTTCTGAATATCCAAGTAAACCTTGGGTTTCGGGTGCTTCCCCAGTAATCAAATCTTTGGCATTTCTACCCATAAACCTATGGTAACCTGTCTGATCTCTAGCTTCTGGAAGACGTTCTGTTTTATCTGGTTCTCCATGCATTAAATAATATCTTGAAAATTTTCTTGCCTTTTCAACCTTCTTATCTAATTTGGTACTATATCTGACTTCTAAATGAATAATTCTATAATCATCCATTTCGTGCTCAGTTCCTTCAGCTGATGGAGTTTCACCCTCATTTTCAGTTGGTATAGCTTCTTCACTTTTAGCTTCAACGTCTTCAGTGTCAACCTGTATATCGTTACTGCCATTTTTGAAGGATTGAAATTGATTATAGAAATTCTTTGCATCTTCCGATTTGATAATGTTTCCTTCCGATGTTAATATTAAATTCCAACATTTTCTGTCTTGTAATTTAGGTGCTTGGTCGACCGCACTGAGTTGGTCTTCAAACGATAACTCAGCAAATTCGGAATGATCGTTACGAATGTTTTGAAAGTCTGTTAATAATGCAATTGCTTCACTCGCACCTCTAATCGATTCGTCTTGTAAGCCGTCGAATGCGCCTTTCTTATTATGATTGCTAACATCGTTGTTATCGTCATTTACAATTGTTTGTTCCTCTGTTTGGTCATCTTGCATTTCATTATTATTAGAAGCGAAATTCAATTCCTTGATTTCATCCATAAGATCGACATCTTGTGAAAGCTCTTTTCCTTCTCCGCCAGTCTTCTTTGGTCTATAAGTATTTGAACGCTTATCTAAATTGGAATTATGGTCAAAAATAATGTTAATTTCAGAATCATTAATCCAATTGAGTCTATATTCAAGATAAGAATACTGTTTATTTGTTTTAAAACTGTAATTTGGTTTGATGTGCATATCAATATAATCCTTAATTTGTTTAGTACTCAAATCATCGACACCACGTAAATGAAGCGATGTTGAGATTGGTTCAACCTCAGGCTGTTTGTGTTGTTCTTCCACAGAAACTTCTCCACGTATCACGTGTTCATTTGGTGCCTGCATTGCATCTTCTTCTGTGTTGTCCATAGTGCTGTATCCTTTTGATGGCCAAAACCAACAAAAAACAAAACCCTCTATTTACAACATGAATTATATGAATCCGCCAATTGCAATTTTTCATTTCTCACCTTGAAAATGGAAATTTGCATCTTTGAAATTTTTCACTTGTTGCAGTTTCTAACATCTTTCTTCACCTTCTTTCCTTTATTTTCTTTTTACAAGGGCTGGCAAGAAGGTACTGGGACGTATATTAGTAGTCCTAGTCCTGATACTTCGGCCCTAGATTAAGCCACCTAGAACATATTCTCCATCGTTCGTGACCGGCTTCGGTCGGTATGTCATAGATGAATATGGTGAAGTACCTACGTGACATCTCATTGATTATAGTTTTATTTAGTGTATTATAAAGTTGAAGTTACTATCCAGGTATTGGCGTATCCTCCGTACACTGAAACCACCTTTCTTGAGTTGGATTTGTAAATTGAACTCAACTTACTCTGTTCTTTTTGGTTCCCACAATTTCCATGTTCTCCCCATCCCCAACAATAAACGTTGTCTCCGTTAGGTGTTACTAAAACTCCATGCTCTGTACCTACGTCAAAAAATCCAATAGATAAATTTTTATCGTCAACATACAGTTGCTCATAAACATTATTCCCAAACGAATGAATATCCCTTTTTTCATTATCTTTCTTATACAATACATGTACTGAACTCCACATACTTTTCAAACTTTCAATGGATATCTTGTTGGAAACTGGAAAATACCTTGTCTTATTTTCATGAATTGTCCCTAACACTTTCTCTTTGCCAAGAACATCATTTAATCCTTCAAGTATTTCATATCTATCGCTTTTACCTCTCATAACCAAAACGTTTTCCTTTGTAATAAAGTTTTCAAATAAAAATATGCCATAGTCTCTTCCTAGATGGCAGTCAAGTAGTATTAGTCGTTCATAGTCATGAACATCATTAAATTGTAATTTCTCAAATTCTTTTAACATTTTGGCATTGGTGTCTGCACAATCACCTAATAATTGACCTTTTTTGTTATTTCCCCATCCAAAAACAAAACCATTTGAACAACACACGAGAACACTGTCTAACGAAGTCCTCAAGTATGAAACATCACCCTGTTTGAGATCAAACTCACTAATTCCTTTCTCTGTATGTATCTGAATAATATTTTCAAAATCAACAGTAATTGTAAAATCCCACCCTGCATCAACCAATTTCACATTGTTTTTGACAATTGAAAAGTTTTTGGAATCTCTCTGATCGCCAAAATATCCATTATTATATCCACTTGCATACAAGTCACCGTTTTCTAACAATATCAAAACGTGGTTACTGCCACATCCTATATTTTTAACACCCGTTTCCGAGTTCAGACAACATTCCAGAATATCGGTGTCTTTGTCATGACCTAGTCCCAATTGACCCCTACCGTTGGACCCACAGCATAATACCTTGTACATGATTTTCTGGCTTCCTTCCATTTACCACACTTCCTATCTCTTAATAATCCTAAATGGGAATTGATTGTTTTTTTGATTGATTTTCAATTTTTGTGATTTTTTGATATTTTTTCCCAATTTGAACGCGACACGAAAAAATCTGAAATTTGAAATAATTTTGAAAGATACAAAAAATTAAATCAAAATAGCATGCTTCTTACAGGTTTACTTTAAAAAAGACATTGTTTCAGCAACATAACCACCACCTACTAATGTCTAAAAGTACAAGAAGTTATAACCCAGATATGGTTATTGAATTGCTCTCTTCTGAGGAGGATGAAGTTGCCTCTTCATCCACTGATGGTGAAATTGACATTGAATCAAAGAAGCCAAGTCGAAATGGAAGAAATGATCAAAATAATGGCAGCACACCTGAAGTAAAGCCAAAAAGTAATAAATCTGTTATTGAGACCTATAAAGGAAGTAAGAAACATCAATCAACCTTGGACTCTTTCAATAGTTCCAAGTCGGTAAGGAGCCCAGAGAATATTGTTGAATCCGAATCTGATGATGATGAACAAGATGAACAAGATGAAGAAGAAGTTATTCCTGCGAAAAAAGATAGAAAGATAAATAAAAGTGACAGTGATAATAATAATGATAGTTATGATCATGGTGATTCAAGTGTTATTGAGATAGATGAAGAAAGCGAAGAAGAGCATGAAGAAAGTGCAAGTGATGGTGGTATTTCGGAAGAAGATGAAGAACAACCAAATGAAGATGGAGACGAAGATGAAGATGAGGATGACAGTGATATTCAAGTTCCAGATTCTTCGCCACATAAAAAAAGAACCGACAAATATTCATCAAACTTAGATTCTTCACCACCAGCAAAGATTACAACCAAGATACCAAGCTTACGTGAGAGATTTTCATTTGATGCTAAACAGCTGAATGTCAAACCAAATGGTATATCTTCAGATTATTTGGAGCTAAGGCGCTCTTTTCCTGCTTTACCCGCAAATGTAATTATGTCAGCTTTAAGATCTGAAAAGACGATCAGAAATGCAATGCGTTATTTAAAGACAATTAATTCAACTGAAAGTAGACACTCAAGCCAAGAATCATTATCTAAAACTTCTTCAAGGTTAGAAAGTTTACATTCAAATCGTGCTAATTTAATTCTGTCTTCACCGTTAAGGATTAAAAAAATTTCCAGAAGGCCTGAATTTATGAGTGCTAAAGAGGCAAAACTTTTGAGAGATGAAAGGTTAAAGGAAAAAGCTAAACTTATAAAACAGAAACAGAAACAACAATTTGAATATGAACGTGCGTTGGCTAGAAAGAAAGCTGAAAAAGAAAATATTGTATCTTCAAAAGTTCAAATGGATTTTGGTAAAAAGAGTCTCAGAGATAGATATATTACTGACAGATTATCGAAACACAAAGCTGCTTATAAGGAGGGAGATGACAATGATAGTGATGAAGAAAATAGTTTAGTTGAGCTGGTGAATTCTGATGATTCACTCGAAGAAGTTCCTATTGCACCAACTAAAAGAACTTCAAAAAGAAGATATGAAGACGACGATGATGATTATGAACTTACCTTGACTCGATCCCGAAAAAGGGTAGATAAATCAGGTTCAAAATCTAAAAAGGATAACCGTAGTGAAAGAGCTGGTAGAAGAGCAAATGAAATTCAGGATGATGATTTTATGTTGCCTGAATTTGAAACTGATGAAGATGCAAATTTGAATGTTAACCAAAAGATTATTAAATTATTCAATAATGCTGATATTAGAGATATAATTGATTTGAGTAACATGAAACCTGAACAAGCGGCAATATTGATTTCCAAAAGACCATTCCGTTCGATAAAGGACATTTTAAAGGTTGATTTATCAATGGGCAAAGGTTCTGTAAGAAATAATAAAACTCCAATTGAAAGATTTGTTGATGTTACAGGACAAAAGTTGACTGCATATTCAGCAATTGATACGCTATTAAAACAATGTTTTGATTACAGCAAATCCATTACAAGTGAAATTAGAAAATGGGGTGTTAATTTGAAGGGTAAGAATTTAGATGGCGAATTGGCAATTACCAATGTTGATATTGAATCTGCTGATGAAGTTTCTGAATCTGAATCTACTTCTAGCTCAGACTCTGATGCCGATTCTGATGTTAGTATTGTTCAAAAAAAGTATAAGAAATTTAAAATTGATGGCTCAGAAAATGATGATGATTTTTCAAATTCAAGTAGGAGGAAAAATTATAAATCAAAAATTGATAACAGTAAAGTTAAAGATAGGGTTGGGTATTTTAAAAAGAAACCTTCATTGCTTTCTGACGCGATTACATTAAAAGATTATCAACAAGTTGGTATTAATTGGATTAATTTACTTTTCCAAAAACAGTTATCTTGCATTCTAGCTGATGAAATGGGTTTAGGTAAAACTGCCCAGGTTATTTCATTTTTATCACACCTCAAAAAGAAAAAGTATAAAAGTCCACATTTGATTATTGTTCCATCTTCAACTTTAGAAAACTGGTTACGTGAATTTGAAAAATTTTCTCCAATCTTAAAAGTTATTCCTTATTATGGGTCCCTTGATGAACGTGAAGAATTAAGATCAGTGATCTATGAAGATAATGATTATGATGTCGTTCTTACAACTTATAATCTAGCAACCGGTAAAATTGATGCACCATTTTTACAAAGTGTGGATTTTAATGTTATTGTGTATGATGAAGGACATATGTTGAAAAATGCAACAAGCGATAGATATAAAAAGTTAATAAGATTAAAGGCAAATTTTAGATTACTTTTAACCGGTACTCCATTACAAAATAATCTTAAAGAGTTAATTTCCTTGCTTAATTTTATTCTACCAGAAATTTTTGATTCAAAAATACCCAAATTAGAATTATTATTTGATCAAAGGGCTACAACTAAAACTGAAAATGACAAAATTGAAGGTAAAACATATAATCCATTAATGTCCGAACAAGCGATTAGTAAGGCGAAAGTCATGATGTCACCATTTGTTTTAAGAAGAACTAAAGCTCAAGTTATGAAGAGTTTACCCCAAAAACATACAAGAATTGAATATTGTGAACTAGTCCCATCTCAATATAAACTATATCAAGAAGAATTGGAAGTTGTTGAAGAAATTAGAGCTGAAAAGGCAAGAAGAAAATTAATGAAAACAGAGGAAGTTAGAAAATTACCACCACTCTCAAGAAAAAATACAAATATTTTAATGACATTAAGGAGGGCATGTTTACATCCATTACTTTTTAGAAGACTTTATACTGATCAAATGCTAAAAGTTATGTCAAAATTAATTATGAAAAATCCAGCTTACAAAAATGCTAATCAACAATTTATTTATGAAGATATGCAGGTTATGTCAGATTTTGAACTCACACAATTATGTCATACCTTTCCAAATGAGCTTGGTAAGTTTGTTTTGAAGCAAAATATTTATATAGAAAGTGGTAAGGCTAAAAAATTGGTTGAAATGTTAACGAATATTATTACAAAGGGTGAAAAGGTTTTAATTTTTTCATTATTTACTCAAATGTTGGATATACTTGAAAAGATTCTTTCATTATATAATTGGAAATTTTTAAGATTGGATGGAGCTACTGCAGTCGATACAAGACAGACAATTATTGATAAATTTTACGAAGATCAAACAATTCCAATTATGCTACTCAGTACAAAAGCTGGTGGTTTTGGTATTAATTTGGTATGTGCATCGCATGTCATTATTCATGATCAATCTCTTAATCCTCATGATGATAGACAAGCTGAAGATCGTGCGCATAGAGTTGGTCAAACCAAAGAAGTTGAAGTCACTAGACTGATTGTTAAAGATTCGATTGAAGAGAATATTTTACAGATGGCATTTAACAAATTACAGTTGGATAATTCTATGATGACACAAAACGTTGAGGACGTTTTACTGAAAACTGTTGAAGATTTAATTGCAAATAAAAGGGAAGGAAAGAAAAAGGAAGAGAAGAGTGCTATTGAGTCAGGTGAAAATACAGCTGAACCCGAAGAAAGTGCATTTGAAGCCTTCGAAACTCCACTAACACTGGAAATGGTAGCAGAAAATGATGATGAACCAGTTGAGGTCAAACTTGAATCAATCAAAGATTCGAATGATGTTAATTTTACTGGTAAGAGAACCAGAAGACGTAAAAAGGATGTGAATTATTATGATGGGCCAAATGTTCCAGTTGAATTTCTTATTAACGACGATGAAGAAGATGTAGAAGAACAAAAAAAAGTTGATAGATATAACAAAAATCAGAAAAAGGATAAAGAATTTAAGCCAATAAGTTCAGTTGAAACTACTCCGATCAAAAGTGAAATAGCACCGCTGGCCGAACCTCTACTTCCTTCAGAAAAAAAAGTGCCCCCAGATCAATCCCTACATTTTCCTCATAAAGAAATACCATTAGATGAACCCCCAATTCCATCAAACGAAACAGTACAACTAAATGACGTGACAGTTTTATTAAATGATGAAAACCCCCAAATAAATGACACAGGGCCATCTTCGAATAATAAGTTCAATACAAATGAAAAATCTGAGGAACTTGAAAGAAAAGTACAAGAGGTGTTAGTAGATTCTGAAAATAATAATAAAGGTGTCGAGAGTGTACCACAATTAATTAACCAATTAACTAACGGTGACTATAAATCAGTAAAATCGGCAACTAATGTAAATTACGTCGATGAGTATCTCAAGGAAATAAATAAAGTTCCCAAAGGCATTGAAAATGATCCATTGAAAGCTCAAATTTATCATCAACAAGCTGAAGTTAAAATCATTGAATTACAAAATAGACTTCGTACAGATCTTATGAAAAAGATAGTATCTAAACAACCTGAAGTGATCGTTGAAGTCAAAGTTGACGGTAATCCACATGCTGCAGGACAGGTCAGTTCTGCTGTCAATAATGATACCTCAAAATTGGCCTCAGAAGCTATAAATATATCTAAATCAGAAGATGAAAAAAAAACTTCTGATCCAAGTAAAGGTGGAGATGCATCACGTGCTATAACATCAATAACAGATATTATCAATAATTATCCAAAATGATAATGAGCTTGCAATCTATTTTCACCTATAACTTTAGGTGGAATGTATAATATTCATTTGTATTTATTACTTAATAATGTGAAAATAGTTGAAATGATGAAATTTTTGAATTTCCGTTCTTAATAAAATATTTATAAAGTAACATGATTAAATTGTTAAGCTACATCTTACAAAATTTAGGAATTATAAGCAAATTCAACACCGTATTTTAGAACTTTGGGTGCAGCGCCCAAAGTTTTTAGGTCAACTGAAGCACCTGAGCTAATGAACCAATCTTGAAATTTACCTTCCCAGGCAAGACGAACTTTCTTTTCATTTAAGCTCCCGCTTATCTTGAAACTTGAAATATAATCATCATTATCGGTCTTTGGAAGTAATTCCATTGGAATTTCTTCATGTATAGTTGACGAATCATTTTCAATATTTAAGGGCGTAATATTACTTTCATTATACTCATCTTCGGTGACTTTGTATACCACATTATGTTGACTTATATGGGACCGTTGATGGGTTGAATCTGTGTTTGGTTTGTTTGCAATGTTATTTTTAACTTCACCGATTTTTGCATTACCCTCTCTTGTTGATTTTGCCTTTAAAGTAGCTTGTTGTAATTTTTTCTTTTCTTCGACTTCAGATTTAGTCAATGAAAATATTTTAGATCTTAAAATTTGAGCACCTAGAATCAAATCAGAATTATAAGAATAGATATTAAATTGATATTTGGAACTTAAAACGAGTCCAAGTTTCCCAACTGATATAAAATTTTCGTTATCTAAAGGACTTGTTTTCTTATAATGTAAATCACTTTTGATTGCATATGTTGATTCAACAGTACCTAATAATGGATTCATTGCGATTGTAAATGTTAAAGGATGAATTGTAGAGATTGCGTATGGAATTGAACTTATAGTTTGATTACCTCTTGTGGGATGGCTCTTAGTTAAATATGGATTTGAGGAAGTATTTATAAAAGTTGGTTTGTGTGTTGGTAAACTATTAATTAAATAACGCATACTGTCGAGGTATGTTGAATATCTTACAGCAACACTAACACCTGGACTGACACTTCCGACAGAATACCAAAGTTCACACCCTGCACTAAATGTTGATGGATAAGAAGTCGTATTTGATCTTAATTTTGAAGAAATGAAGTCAGGTTCGTCATTTGCATTCGAATTATTTGGGGAGTTAGGTAGATTATAATGGTGCAAGCATCTGAAACCGAATAAATCTTCTCTTGTAGAATAAACGAAATCATGTGCGCTGTTCTCCGTTTGTCTTTGTAAATAAAATGTAAAAATAGATGTAGGTTGAGTTAGTTTATTTAGTTTTGGGGTGTTGACAAATTTAATAACCAGCTGATAATTTGGCGTAAACCTTTTAACAAGCATACCTTCTATAAAGTGACTGGGGAAATACATTTTACCATATAATAAAAATGGCTTATTATTCTTTTCTGATTCTGATAATTCCCTTAGCGGTATCGATAAGTCTCTATAACCTTGGAGAACATTATTTATTGGTAACACACGTGATGATTTGTAATATTCATCCAAATCTGTAGATGAGCTCAAATATGACAGGGATCCTTCTAATGTGTCAACCTGTGAAATGTTGATGGAACTGTAATTATATTTAGTGTTTCTATTTGAAACTACAATATTGACACCATTTGGAATTGGAAATGCCAGTAAATTTCTTGGAGTTTCAAGAATATTTTCATAAGTGTTGTCCCATGACCACCCAGTGGAGGAGTAAAAACACTGCTGTATAAAATCCATGTAGGTAATCATCGTTTTATAGAGCAATTGCACGTTGCTAGAAACAACAAATATGATCTATCATTATGATGTGTTAAAGTTTTGAACAAATTCATGTTCGCTCAGTGAGTACCATTGGCTCGGCATGCTTTTTGTATTGTTAACGTCCTGTTTTTTCATCAGCGGGCCGTCTTCTATAATATACAGACCCAACATGAATACCGATAAATATGGGACTATGGAAGAAGAAATTTTGAATGAAAATGATGTAGTAGAGACGCAGTCACAGCAACAACAACAACAACATCATCATCATCATCATCATCATCATCATCATCATCATCAAGAGCAACAGCAGCAACAACAACAACGTCCACCTATAGATCTTGGACTGCAAATCGGGCAGGACCAAATAGATGATTTGGAAGATCTGCAATCGCCGCCAAACTCACCAGGCCTGGTTCTACCTGCTAAGACCCTATCTACTAATGATAAAATAGATTTTTTTGCCTTAGACCAAGGTATTAATAATGAAGATAATGATAAAACAAATGACAAGAATGAAGATTTAAAACTAGCTTCAACATTAGTGACCCCCCTAAATAATAAAAGGTCTAATTCAGTGACAAAACAAAGAATAATGGGAAATTCTGGAGTTGATCCACATGATATTATAAATTTAGACTTACTATCATCATCAGATTCATATTTTTCACGTGCAAGACGAAGTAGAGGTGAAATAAGTCAACAAAGCAGGCACAGAGAGAATAAATCAAGCTGCAGACGTGAAAGTGATGTTTCAGATAGATCAGATGGTAGCATTAGTTATGCTTCTGGTAGCAGTTTTGACTCTGGGTCAGCGGGGAGCTATTATACAGAAAGTGATACCGATATTACAGCTTCACCATCAGCTAAATATGTTAAAAGAAAATCAATGAATAAAGCTTATACAAGTGGACAAGATGCAACGCAATATGATGATGGTATTGTATATAGGACAACATCCAATTTTGTGTCGTCAGACGCAGGATCGGTAACTCCTAAGTCTCGTAGTAGATCAAACAGTAGAACAAGAAATGTTTCTAGAGATAGAAGAAATACGAGAGATGATTCGAAAGATAAAAATGGTGACGATTCAACGACAGCGCAGATATTCAAGAATACACTTATATTGGAGGAAAGTTTAAGACAACAGTACATCCACCAACAAAGTTTAAGATATAAATACAGTATGTTTCTATTTGTTTTAGTGATGATTTTCACATCTTCAACCTATTATTCTACATTTAGCTCTATTTATGTTGACACAGATGTGGCTGGGTATAATAGCAATAGCAACAACAATAATGGTATTGAAAATCCCAATAAATTTGGTGAAATACGTGATGTTGACGCTAATGGTAGAACACAAGTTGGTGATATCCTATTTCCAGTCGGTATTGTTCCTGGTTTCACAGCAATGATTAGAGAGGCAGATACAATGAATAGTGGTGATAGCGCAGGTTCTGAGAAAGTTGGTTCTGAGCCTCACAATATGATAGACAAACTGGACTCTTCAGTTGGTGAAGAATCTGGTTATATCCTAATCAACATTTTCTATCGTGTAATTTCAATCATCACTGGTATGACGCTTGTTCTTTTCTATCTTTCAGGGGAATATACACGGACAATCTCACGGCCACGTAAATTTCTAGCGACTGCCAACAAAGGAATCAGACAATTGAACGTGCGGTTGGTGAAAGTTAAGGTTCCGTTCAAAGAACGCGTTGTCGGATACCTCCGTCTCCGACTACAAAAAAGTCACCACGGCGGTGTTGACCACGTCCGATTAGTGCTTAACCCGCGTGTCTTTTCAACAGCCACTAGAGAACAGTGGGAGTTGTATCGGAACCAATTTTGGAACTTGGAAGGGGTTCGTCGTCTCCAGCAGGAGAAAGTGCCCAGAATTCCAAAATAGGAAGGTTGCTGGTAGAAATTCATGTTGCGAAGTGGATTTTTATTTTTCAAGCGACAATATGGTGTCAACGTTAATTTCAATGTGGATTTATTGCATGGAATTGTTCGGAGCTGTTTCATCGGACTCGGACCGTGCTTTTATTTGCATACAATTTAGAGACAAGCACAGACATACGTCTGGTGATATTATCTGCATATTCCTGCTGTGTAAATATTATGGCAAGACCACCAAATAGTTGGGTTTGGGAGCATTTCAGACAGGATACCTCAAAGGATCCAAGTCCAGCATACACCTCGGTATCATGTCAGATTTGTAATAAAACTTTGAGATATTCTTCAAGAAATGGACCAACAAACCTATCCAGACATTTAACACGATCTCATCATATGCATCCACCAGATTCCAACATCACTAGGCGTCCATTTGAACCTATCACAATAAAGCCTATTGAATCGGGTTCTGAAACGAAAGAGCTAACTAGTCATGAATTTGAAACCAATGCCAATTCTACTTACAATATGAATCCAAATAATTCTAGTATAGAGGTTAATAATAATTTATCTAATGTTTCTAGTATAAATAGTAATAAAATTAATGGTAATGATACTACAAATAGTATTACTAAAAATGATAATAATAGTAGTATCAATAATAACAATGATAATATTAATAATAATAGCAATGGCACTATTAGTGTGAATAACAAAGATAATAATACAAATTCTTTGAATAATTCGAAGACGAACACAACGAATACAATTCTAAATGATAGGATATTAAATAATCCAATAAATACATTAATCCCAAATTTCTCTCCAGCACGGTTTTCACAATACAAACAAAATAGTGATGAATTATTATTTCAAACTCCATCAAGAACAAACATTAGAAGAGTTAGGTCACATAGCCGATCGTTAAGTAGTGATATGTTTTTACCACAAAGCTCCTATCTTCCAGCAAATGAAATGAACTTAAATCCTTTATTTCCTGAATCAATTAAGTCTTCAAATAGGTCAGAATATGATCAGTTTTTGAAGAATGTTAATTTATTACCTATTTACAGGATGGATGTAGGTAAGAAAAATGCAGATTCGACGTTGTCAGGTAGAAAGGATTCCAAACATAGCCAAAATCTAAAATCTAACTCGAATGAAAAAAAGGTGTCACCATTGTTACCATCACAACGTTTTTCATCTGAAATTAAGATTGGTAAACAATTAGGAGATCAGCAATCGCAATTATTATCCACCAATTTGGTGAGTACACATCTTGATGCACCACCAAAGCCTTATTATGCAATCAATAATCAGTATAACAATGAACAGCAACAACAACAACAACAACAAAAGTATAGAAATACCGACACTAAATCATTAAATATAGATGAAAAAGAAAATCAAATTCGACTTCAACATCCTGATTCTAATCGGGCTGTCACGAATAGCAATCATGTCATAGGGTTGACCTTACCTAATATTTCAGATATCGGAGACTTCAATAGTATACCAAATGTTTTGAGTGGAGTAACATTAATCAATGAACAAATAAACGCACAAAAGCATAATAATAAAAGAATTAAAATTGGCAATATTGATAATGGCTCACAAACTTCCAATATAATGATAATGCAAAATATCAGCAATAGTGATAGTAATATTAATAATGATGGTGGATTTCCTTCACCTCTACAAACGATACCAGAAAACAACCGAAATTCAAAGCTAAGTTTGCAATCTCAGCCTCACTCACAATCACAGATTCCAAGGCAACAAAATCAACAACAATTAGAGCAAATGGAACATTTAAATCAATTAGATCAATTTAATCAAATTCAACAATTAGAACATATTCAACAATTAGAAAATATACCTGGTTTAGATCATATTGAAATGAATAGAATAGCTTCACTAGCTGGAACTGGAAGTGTATTAACTGGTAATGCTAAGATACAAACCCCAGAACAGTTTATGATTCCCAAGCTTCTTGACATAATCCAAACATTACAATATTCAGTGGCCAATTTTGAAAAGGAGTTGAAATTACAAAAAGATGCTGTGATTAAAGTAGAACAAAAACTTGCCCGTAATGTAAACGAAAGACGTGGTTCAGGTTTAGAAATTTCATATGATATTTTACCATGGAAACCAGAAAATTCGAATAATGGTGATAATGATACTAATGATATTCAACTACCTTTGATAACAAATGTATTTATAATCTTTTCTCTGACATCTGAGCAACTAAATCGATATCTACATGTGTATAATTTATCAAAAATAACTGATAATTCAGATATTCTGGTTAATAACAACCAGAAAGACAAAGAACATGAAAATAAGGACAAAAACTCAAGGGATGTCAAATTGAAGACAAACACGAAAGAAGGTAACTTGGATATGAACTTTGATAAAGAAAATATTTTCCAGCTTGCCAAATTTATTGGATGTTTAGATGTTGAAAAATATTGGGAAGTTTTCTCTTGTAGTAGATAATAAATCCGTGTAATTAATAGATATACATAATTAATAGAATATTTATAGATGATAATGGAAAAAAAGTTTATTAAGAACTAAACTGGCATTAATATAATACATAAAATGAGTGAATTAAATAAGTAAATAAATATAGGAAAGATGTTATAACAATAATTTGTCTAGTTTGAAGGTGTTGATTCTTTTGGTGTTAACTCTTTTCCAATCCATAAGATATTGTTACACCTCATAAACAGTTCACTTTCAAGAGCTGTACCTTTGGATAAATCTGGTTGCTCATCTGATTGTTGTTCGACTTCAATAACATCTTTATCAAGTAATACATTCATATAGTTATCAACTGAAAGAAGCGTTCCATGATATTCTGTACCTGAAAATTTTAGTTTAACAACAACTGTATGTCCAATTAATGATGTAAGATATGGTTTAGGATTTATTGGCTGAAACGACATGTTTTTTGATGTTTAATATTGATGAGGGGCAAAGAAATTTCGTTGTGCAACAATTGAACCCTAATCATTAAATTGATCAAATTCATTTTGTCAAAAAAAAAGGTCTATAAGGTAGCGAGCAAATTTCTAACAGAAACACTATGATGAGTAGGATTCGACTGAGTGCTGTCTGTTTACTGAAATTAATTTTGATTTAGTAATTTAAGAATAAAAGAGTAATCATAGAAGGAGTTAACTAATAAATAGATAAAGATATATAATAATAAATGATAATAAATACATGCACAAAACACTGACCCTAGTAAATAAATACTAAAAAAGTAACGTATTGTGTAATAAATTTTGTATGAAGTAATGAATTATATTGTTTATATAAGGGGGATGAAGGAGGCTTTTGTTATTGTTTTGTAGCGTTTGTATGAAATGGCATAATAAATATAATAATAATGAATAATTTTGTGTTTTTTTAATTAATTAATTGTATCTAAAATTATTTTATTAATTTAAAGTTCACCTTTTAATGGAACAGCATCAACATCACCAACAACGACAAAGTTAAAGTCAGAAGCAACAGAAACGGATTTTGAAGCAACTTCCTTACCTGCTAATAATGAAGCAAGCTTAGAGAATTTTGAGAAATCGACGGTCTTTAAGTCCTTTGCAGCATCAGAAATAATACGTGAAACTTCGGAAGCATCAGAGGAAGTAACTGCGAAGTAGAATAAGTTAGAACCTTCATAAGATAAAACTTTTGAATCAATAGTGGCAGTGATTGATTGTGGAACAGATGATAATAAACCAGCTGCGACTAATTCATAAGCATCAGCATCTTGAACTGGTAAACCAATAACAGCGGAAGTCTTACCACCTTGTCTAATTCTTGATTCAGCACCAGTAAAAGAAACTTGTTCTTGGGCAACAACATCGTTACCAGTTGGTAAGGTTGCAAAAGCTGATTCAGCAACAAATTTTTCCAAATCTGCAGCTTCAACATTGGTAGCTTCAATTTCGATGTTTTCACTTAAGAAAGTAGTTTTTGCTAAGTTAGAAATATCTTCAGATGAGTAAGATTTTGAACCATCAAAGTATAATGGTAAACCTAAACCTGATCTGTATGTAACCGCGTGTAATTCTTCTAAAGCTTTAAATTTTGGACATGAAGTTGCAGTAGAGTAAACATATGATGCATATGGACCAGCAATTTCTGCTAATTCATGTGGTTTGTAAGATGATTTTGCAATTGATGAACCAATAGAATTAATGAAGAATGGTAATGATTCCTTTAAAAAGGTTGCCTTTAAAACTAAAGCATCTCTGGTAACTTCAGCGGAATATTCACCTCCTAATAATTCAGCTTCTCTCTTTAATCTTAAACCAGACTTTTCTGGAGTATCAAGGAAAGTGGAAGTAGCTAATAAATGAGCTAAACCTGCTGATGCAGACTTTGAACCTGCATTCTTAATGGTGATCTTTAAAGATGAGACAGCTTCTGCAGAAGATGGAACAGTCTTAATTGAAACAGCACGTGCTGCTGAAGTAGAAAATTGTCTAGCAGATCTAACAGAGAACATTATGTGATGCAATGTGAGTTGTAGTGTTCTTAGGAATGGGATTTTCCGTGATATCAATTGGAAACGCTTAATGTTGTTTCTTCAATGCTAAAACTTGACTGGACTGATTCTGAGGTGCGAATTGGACACTTTCAGTTATTTTTCGCATTTCCGCGTTTCTGATTGGCTGGCCACCGTATCCAGTGCCGCGTCGACCGTCTACAACATGTTTTTTTATGGTTTCACTCAATCGGGAAATCCAAATTCGTCGTACAACCTATAACTGGTAATTATATTATATTTAATCTACACAGTGTTGCTGAACCAGAGTAACTCACCCATTGCACGGAGACGTTGCAGTTTGGCCAGGCCGGACTTTTCACACTCCACAACGTGTTTCAATTGATTCAGTTCACTTTCAAGTAATAATTCCGCCTCACGTCCACGAACATCTTCACGGCTGATTTTATCCAATAATATCTTATTGTCCTTCTTCATGGTCTCCAATTGGTCTAGCACTTCACCCATATTAAACATAAGACATTTACCTAAAATCGATTTACCACGAGCAAACTTCTTATTGGTCTTAAATGCGAAAATACCTCTCATTGCACTACGGTCTGCAGTTCTTGGGATTTCTTGGATTTCAATTAATCCAAACTTAGTCAATGTGGCAATGATCTTTCTAACGTCGGATTCTCTCATTAATACTGACTTGGCAATATTCTTTTCTTCAATCAGACGTTTATTTTCGATACAATTAAGAATACGTAATGCACTATTGCCTAAAACACCTTTAATTATTTGTTTCATGTGATAAAATGGGACTTGTGCATGTAAGACTGTGAATGGAACATAAAACTGACCTGGTGTAGTTTCGATAAGAAATGGTAGTTTCTTATCAGTTGTCAATAACTTCAAATGTTGTAAAATCAACATCATTAATTCATTATTTTCTGAATTATTAGTTAAATCAAATCCGTTATCAATTACAACGCCAGTATCGTCACCATCTTCGTTATCATCATCGTCATCATTGAAGGTTTTAATTTGTGAAGCTATTTTGCTTAATTTTGATTTTTTATATGCACCATTTGTCTTTTCTTCTTCTAATTTTCTCTTTCTACTATTTCTTTCATACTCATCTCCATCATCATTATTGATTGTACCTAATAAATCATCCTTCGTTAATTCATATTTATTTGACCTTGATAGTTCTTTTAGGATATCCGCTGCACCAAAATTCAGCCCCTTTTGTTGATCCTTTAATTCCAATCTTTTCATTAAATCTTGACCAATACTTGGGTCATAACCGGATGTAGAAGATCCAGCGCTGCCAACGCCAACCGAGGCGTCTGCAACAAATTTATCAACCATATCCTCAACACTTCTAACTTCTCTTGAACTCTTTTCAATTCTACTCAAAACAACTTTATAAACCATTGATGTAACATTACCAATTCTATGTTTAGAAATTGAAACCAATTGAATATCCCTTTCGTATTTCAAAAATCTTTCGAACGAAACTGTTACTGGAACCACACCATTTAACCTTTTCAATAATTTTGATCCATTAGTTTCATTAGTTTTAGTTGCTTCATCATCGTCATCATCATCACTAAATAAAGTAGAGACACCTTTAGCAACTGCAATTTCATCAAATACATTATCATCCCCAAAATGATTATTAGCTCCAACTCTATGCAATTTATCTTTACCATTAGTATCGAAGTATAATTTCATGAATTTTTCCTTTGCGATATCTTTAATAATAATAGTCTTCTTTAATTGTGATAAACCGGCAGTTTTAAATCTTGAATTACTTGAATCCATACCACCATCATTACTCTTGATATATTGACTGCTATTATTTAAGAATTCACGATTTGCTAAACGAACACATTCATTGAAACTTTCACTTAACGACTTAAAATCTAAATCTTTAACATGAACAATCCATTTATCTTCGATTAAATCAATAAATGCCTGTTCAATTTTTTCAACTTCACTCTTTAATTCAATTTCTTTAACATATGATCCAATTGTTAAATGTCCTTTTAAAATAATATTTTGAATAACACTTGCATGAACTGATCCGAATTTTTCACGAACATGTCGTACAATTTCGTCAAAATAAGTTAATTTCCAACATCCTTCTTCATTACTACAATAAAAAATTTGTCCGGTTCTTTCATTTGTCATATAAACTGCACATCCAAGTTGAATCAATGTAACTAATATTTTTTTCAAATTAGACCCTTTAATACCACTTTTCGCAGCTAATTGTTGTAAAGATTGTTTCCTTTGGGAATGTAAACATGAATAGATATATGCTGCTTGTTCACCAAGATAAGCTCTAAGAATGACACAATGTAAAAAACATGATGGAGATTGTGTTTTTGCTGTCACTGGAAGTTCAGTCGGGATCCTTGATCCAATACCACTCTTAGACATAACCGTTTTGTTTTTACTCTATTTGACGGAAAAGTGGCTATCAAAATAAGCTATATTTGACCCTTTCGTTGAACAGATCTACAATATTATTAAAATTTCACTAAAAAACTGAGATCAGAATCGAAATTGAAGAAAAAAAATCGGTCTCTAAAAAAAAATTTGGAGAATGAGAAAATCAAAAACGAAAAAAACAAAAAATTTCCAAAAGGGTAATTCAGATTTCGCAAGAATTAGATCCTTTCATAACTAGAACATTCCTAATGTCACCAAGATAGCAAGAAACAAATCCTGCAAATTTAATTAATGGCCCATTTGAGAAAAAAATCGGAAATGCAGACCAATAGGTCAGCTATATAATCAATAATAAAATTAAATACCCTAAAAAACCTAAATATCTTAAAAAATTCCCTATTAAATATCTTAAAAAATTCCCTATTAATTGCGTCCTTGTATATCCTGTATACCTTTATATTTATAATTGAAAGAATGCATGCATAATTTATTTATTTGAAATGTGTCATGTCGCTCATTTCGAACAACAGGTCATCATCCTCTTCTTCTCCTTCTTCTTCGTCTCCCTCGTCCTCCCCATTGTCTTCATCATCTTTAGTATAATCTTTGTCGAAACCTTCATATTCATCATGATCAGTAGCTCCATATGAAAGTAAACTTTGTCTTCGTTGCGTACTCCTTACCTGATGCTTACGGATAACTGATTTACGTTGAGACCGGCTGCGGTGAATTCCTTTACTTTCTAAATCTTGTTTAGTTGTACCATCTTCTTTAACAGTATTATTATTGGAAGTGTTAGTATCGTACAAGTCTTCATCTGATTCCTCTTCCTCTTCCTCTTCTTCCTCACTATCGAAAACTTGTTGGCCATAGGACATATGTTTCAGTTGATCCGGTGTAATATGACCTTCATTTGGACTAGCATGTAAACTATTGGCTCTACTTAGCTGTTTAGAAATACTGTCGTTTCGAAGACTGTTGTGCAAAATGTTTCTTAATTGATTACCCATAATTGAGTTTCCTGATCCTGTTCTTGATCTTTGTGAAGCCAATACACTATTACTACCATTTCCTGCACTAATACTCAGGCTTCTCAACAATGATTGGGCATGACCAACAGACCCTGTCCTATTCATGCTTGAACTCATAATATTTTTTTGTGTAGAAGAGACTGATGATGATAATGCCATATCTGTTTTTTCCTTATTTAAACCTAATGCGCCTACTGAAATACCAGTTGTACTATAAGACGATGATAATTCATTGATATGATGATTTTTATTATTTTGAATACTCAAATTATCCATATTTTCTGAAATGCTTGCATTCATGTTAGTAGCAACTGCAATTGTTCCTGATGTACCTGAAATTGCACTTGCTTTAAACATCGAATGAATTGAGTGATTATTGAGTGGATTTGGTGTACCTAATTGTGAACTTGGTGAATATGATGATGATACAACAAGTGGATTATGAATAAGCCCTATACTTCCTCTACTACCATGACTATCCCTACTGCCTCTGCTGTCCCTGCTGCCTCTACTTTCTCTACTGCCTCTACTTTCTCTACTATCTCTACTGCATTTACTATTAGCTCTTAATCTATTATATTGTGAATCATGTTGAGATAAAGTTGATACCAAAGCTGTATTCGGATTTGGAGTACCTGATTGAGATTTCGAAAAATTGATTGGGATTGTTCCTGAAGCTGTATTTGAATTAAAAGTTGATGAATGATAATTAGTATCCATTAACAACTTAACTGTTGAATCTAATGTATTTTGTTCACCAACCAAAGGGGGTAGCCTTGATGGTGAAGACGATAATGATCTTGAATAAACTAAACTTTCTTTTAATGGCGAATCCATAAATAAATCATTATTTTTTTTAAATTTTTTAAAATTAGTCAAACTATCATCATAAATTGCCGAAGAATTATTTGAAATTCTTAGATCTGGTTTTGAATCGAGTAGTTTCATAAAGGAAGTTAAATCATCATCCAGGTACAGTGAAGTATTTGGATCTGTATCAGTATATGATGAAGTTAAAAGTTTATTTCTTGATTTAAAATTTTGTAAAATCTGGTTTGGTGCTGGAAGACTAACGTTGTTGTTAGTACCATTCAATTGACCTTCTAGACTATTATTTCTACTGGTACTATTTCTAAATTTAGATCCAAATGAAGATGGGAATTTACTTGAAGTCGAAGTGATTAATGCAATATTTGAGTTTGCGTCATTTCTATCACCACTATTATTCAGAAAATGGACACTTGTATTGGAGTCATTTCTTTTAACTGGTATTGGATTTGGATTCGTAATCACTTGTGTATTCATTGTTGGTGGTGGAGAAGATGATGATGCAATTGAACCAGGCTTAAAAAGTCTTCCAGATGGTCTTCTCTTTGAAGTTTGACTGTTGATTGATGTGCTTGAAGTACGAAATTTCATGCTACCCAGTGATGAAGGTTGTATTGGATGATCATTTATAAAATTTATACTTGAATTTATATTTGCATTTAAATCTTTTGGTGATGAAGCCACACTAGATTTGCCCTTATTATGATGTAATTGAAAATTACAATTTTTTCTATATGATACAGATAAATCGAGAGCTCCAATAGGTGTTAATACTGGTTCTAAATCTTTTGATTCCACGATATCCATTTCAGGTTTTTCTGTAACTAATGGACGACTTAAACCGTATCTACCCTTTGAAGTTATAGATTTTGAACCATTTAAAATTTTTGTTTTAACTTTGGCTTTGATATTTGAACTTAATAATTTTGATGTAGGTAGAAAATCAACCAAGGTATAGAGAGATTTAAATAAGGAAAGTAGTTTCTTGTAAACTAGTGGCAAATCAATTTCCTCGTTATCATAAGAATTTAAATCTAATTTAACCAACCATCTTTCAAGAACAATTTCCGATTTCTTCTTTTTGGATACTACGTCATCATCAATATATAACTGTTCGTAATCATTTAAACCAGTTAAATCCAAAACAGTTTCTATGATCATTGGTGGCAATAGTGTGATATCTCTCGTATCCCAAGGTTGCAAATCAAACTGAGATATAGAAGCATCTCGACTTTTGGATTTTATGCTAAACCAGAAATCATCTTCGGAATTGATGTTATTTTCAACACTTTTTATGTTTTTGTGATTTTTGTCATTTTTATCATTTTTATTATTTTTTTGGTATTTTGAAGTTTCAATTTTATGCAAATTATTAAAATTAGAATTATTAGATGTATACACGCTTCCTATAATATTTGACAGATTGTATGGATCGTTTGATATAGATTCTTCAATACGAGAATCATCAGTGACTGGAGATCGCAAACTGACAATTATACTGGCTGATTTCTCAAAAAAAGTATGTATGATCTGAGCCAAACTGTCAGTTTCCTTATCAGTGAGCCACCGTGATTTCACACCCAATGTCGAAGCCATGTTTAGGAGGTCTGTGATATGGATTTGGCGTCAATGGTGGGCTACCTAGCGGTATGCTGTCTTCGGGTGGAATGTATGGAATACAGATGTGGTTTTTAAGAACCCAAATTTGGAACAGAGGCACCTTCCAGAAGAAACAACAGTCTGCTGAGTAACTATTTGGCAATTGCGTATACGATAATGGTGACACATCGAGGATGGCGTGGATTTTTTGTGGGCGGCAGATAATTCGTGAGGATTTGTGGCTTCGTGGGAATTCGTGGGAAAAGTGCTGGGAAGGGAGAATGGCCCCCCACGGATTGGCAAAGATACACACAAACTACATATAACTTATACAAACTATGATCCAAACATCAAGATTCCTGTTCAACCAAAGCAGCCAGAACGTGCAATCCTTCTGTTGAAACACCTCCACTAAGCAGAATACCTCTTTGTGCTTCTCTCAGACGCTTTACGTTCACGTAGGCATCAGAAACAGCCATGGCAGATGCATGTTTTGATTTAACGGCCAATTCCAATGAAACTTCGTCATCAATATGACTCCAAACTGTGTTATCACCTGGGAACAACATCGCATTCCTTTGCCAGATTTTATCAGACCTTCCTGTGTTTGATACTGATTCGGACTTGTTGATCTTTTCACCAATCATAGTCAATAATTTTGGAACTTCTCTGTAAGCATCTTTAATCAATGTTTCTAATGGTAACTCATCCAAAACCTCCTTGACGGCAACTATATAATCCTCCCAGTCTTCAACTAATGAGATTGCTGCAATTGTCATTGAAACAATCAATGATGTTCCGTGGGTATCGATATTATTCAATAATTCATCCATTGCCGCTTGTTTTGCCTCTTCTTGACCTGACGCATATAGGACCTGTGAAATTAAAACGACAATTCTGTTATTTTCTGGAAACGCATCCAAAAGCTTTTTAAATTCAATCAAAGAGTTATCGAAATCTTCTTGGAAATATAGTGATAATCCCAAAACCGTAAAACATGACAAAAGACACCTTTGAACTTCAACTGTTAATGTTTCCACGGATTCTAATAAGGATCCAATTTCACCACATAACTCATACGACTCAGTATATTCACCTTTTGCCAACAATAATCTTGATAATTGACATTTTGCCCTACAATAACTAATCAAGATCTCGTCATTTTCATTTTCTTCATATTTATTCTCTAGTAAAGCACATAATTTCTCAGAAAATTCGATACCTTTAGTAAATGAATACAATCTTTCAACAATTGTAATATTTAATTCCAATGCAAAAATATCGTTTGGATATAGTTTTAAATAATTCATCATACCGTAATTAATGGTTGTTAATTGTTGAATTGCATCTAAATCTCTGTCATCACTATTTTCACTCATAATTGTATCTAAAACTGATACAGCATATAACAATGTGTTGGATGGATTTGAACCCTTTGATAAAACATATGAGTGTGTAAAGAAGTTTCTTGATTGTGTTAAATTACCTGCTTCCCTATTAATAATTGCTTGTCCAACCCATGGAATTGAACTACCAGCTGCAAGAGATTGGGTTCTCACGAAACAGTCATTTGCAAGTTCATAATCATTATATTTAATGTATAATATACCTAAATTAAACCAATATGTTGGTGATTTATTTTCAATTGATAATGCTTTAATAAAACAATGTTGTGCAATTTTTGCATTTTTATTTATTGAAATAATACCCAAACAGTTCCAAAAATCAGCATTTTCTGGTTCTAAGCTAATAGCTTTATTAAGAATTTTAATTGCAATATCTCTATATAATGCATTATTTGATGTATGATACCATGAGACTAATGAAACTGCAATGTTATAGAGTAAACTAGAGCGCAGAAGCCTAATTTCTCCTGGTCTAATACAGCTGTAACTGCCAATACAGGATAACGTATAATAAAAATGACAAACGGTTGTGTATTTCTTTTCTTTAAGTAGCTCAGTAACATCAAATTCAGTAAAGTCGATATTTTCCCATAAATCACTCTTTTCATTAATAACATCACTTACAAGGTCATAAATTTTATTAAATGGTAACCTTGAAATATTTGATTGGATAGTTAACGAAATGATTAATGAATCACTTAAGGCTTTCCATAATTTAATTGACTTCTTTTCGAATTTGAAAACTTTAAATAGATAATCAAATAATATTAATAGGGTATCAGAAGCTCTTAAAATCGCACCTTTATGTATTTCAGATTGACATCTCAAAACCAATGTTTCAACTAAAAGTGTTAAAACACAAACATTATTCCCCTCTTTATCATTGTTTTCTAATAGACCTGTTAATAATCTAACACTCTTTTCATATTCAAGTAAATTAGTCAATGATGAAGCCAATAAATAAACTGCATGCCAATCTGCTTTCATTTCCATGTCAGGTGTAATTTCACTTTCATTATCCTCCACACCAGATTGGATTCTAATGATGTGATTGAAAACTTTAATACTTGCCTCAATTCTACCCCTTGAAATATAGGCTTCCCCTAAACCTAACCATGATGAAACGTCTAATGGATTCATACGAAGTGCACTTTGAAAATACTCAATGGCTTTTGTATCATCCTTACATTCCATTGAAGCACAACCTAAAATACGATATGGCCAAGATTTATCTTGAATTTTATTAAAGCTCGAACTTAGTTGTCTCTTTGCTCTATCATTTTCAATAACTGCTTTAGAAATAATATCTGCCATTTCCCAATCATTTATTGCTGTAAAATGTTCGGCTAATTTATATGATGCTTCAATTTCTGCTGGATCAAGTTGGAAAGCTTTATAAAAAATCTTTATTGCACGGTCTTTATCATCTAAATAATTGTAATAAACTAACCCAAGTGCTGTAAATGCAGGCGCATAATTTGCCGCAAGTTTTAAACATTCCAAAAGAAGTGAAGTACATTTTTTGACATATACACTTAAAGTTTGTGAATCAAATGTACATTCGGGACTATCAAATTCCAGAAAATAAGAAATTGCCAGACGATATCTTAATGTCGATAAAACTTCCATTGTATTTGTATTTTCTAAATTAATAGTCTCGTCGCTTTGAATAATTGAAATTGCATGTTCTATATACTCTCTACCAGTATCATAATTATGCAAATAAAGCTGACACCAGCCATATTCTTGAATTGCGTCAATATTATTAGGATTTGAATTAATTAACTGGAGGAAAATTTCGGATGCTTCAGCATATTTCTTTGTCTCGACTAAAATTAAGGCTTTACCGATTTTAATCTTTTCATTATTGGGATCTTTCTCGGAAATAGAATCGTATAAAGCCATAGCCTTAGGGAAATTCTTTGGTGATTCATAATATGTATAAATAATAGCTAAATCTAATGTTTGCGTAAGTTTAGAATTTGGAGGTGATAATCCAGTTGAAGTCTTTAATAGAAATATTGCTCGAGTTAATTGCTCAGAAACTTCTAAACCAAGAATATAGTCCTTAAGATGAACACAATAGTCAAGCACAATTCTATTACATAAAATAGAACCTTTAATATTTAGTAAAGCATTTGAAAAATTTGTCAATATTTCCTGTGGTTGAATATCAAATATTTTATATCTTTCATTATTTTCCTTTGATTCTTTAGGTTCTGCACTATTGTTTTCTTCGTTATGTTCCTTTTCACTACCATTTTCTCTATTTTTCTTCTTTTTGTTTATCTTTAATGGTTTTAAATAATCAACAACTTTTGATTTTTCAAATGGTGAAACATCAGAAATTAAAAAATTATAAAAAACCTTACCATAATCATTGGTATAACCAAAAATCGAAATATAGTTTGCTAATTTTTCTAATTCCAAATCAGATAGTTGTTTAGGGTCCAGCCAGTCGAAGTATAAATTCCATGCAAACTTCGAAGGAGATTTAATTAAAATCAAACCATCAACAATATCTAAAATGTCCATCCTTAAAGATGACTTATCTTTTGCTGGTGCAGCGTTTAACATATTGTATTTATACAGCAAATAATTTTCTTGGGCTTTATATCTTTCTTTATCATCTTGTTCCAAATTAATTAACAATTCATACAATTGGGGAATTTCAGAAATTGAAATAATTGGCCAAATTTTTTCATTATATTTATCAAGCTTTGAACGTTCAGTCATATTGATTGAAAATGTTAGTTTAGCTTTTTTCTTTTCACTTTCAAGATCTTTAGTTTCTTCAGCTTCGACAATTTTAATTAAGGATTTTAAGGATTTAGCAGGCGAATCTACTTGATACCCAACTATATCTCCTAATTCAGATAGTCCAGGTATAATTTGTCTTAAATAGTACATTTTCATTGGAATAAAAACCAAGCCGTGCTGGCGCTCATAATCATTGATGTATGAGACAACTTCTGTCAATGGATCATTTTTTGAAATTAACAATTTGGCGAAGCTAAGTAATGTGTCAAAGAATGCAACAAAATCGGATTCTTCAGTTCTAATTGATAATTGACCTTTCCAACCCAGCGTTTGGCTTGGATCTATTTCACTTGCTTTAACATAATTTTTTAAGGCCTCGCCATTTCTCTTTGTAGATTGTAATGCTTTACCAAGAAAAATATATGCAAAAAAGTTGAATTTATCGATTTTCAAAATGGATTTGGAAAGTGAAATTGCCTCATCATAATCCTCATTTTGCAACTCTTTTTTTGCTCTTTTAAGTAGAGTTTGCAACTCCTTCTTCTGTAACTTTTCTTTATCTGACATCTGAAAGGCCCTTAAATGGATTGATGATAGATGGTGGTCAGAAAAGAAAAAAAGCTATAGACAAATCGAAAGGAAGTTTGAGGAAACTGAATTTGGACTCGTTCATGAGACGCTCGCTATGGTTTTGGGTTTTACAAAAGGAATAGGTTGTTATTTCTATGTAGGGAATTTACCAAAGCTCGTTAAATTACTACGTTTTTTATGCAATTGATATTTCAGTTGTATATTTTAATTATTATTTATCAGAAATATCTTCAAACAAATGAATTGGATCGAAAATAAGCAAAACACCTCCCTCTCTCACACGAAATCATAAAAGTCGAGTATTATTTGTTTTGATTTAAATTCATGTCATTACAATTCTTCTTTGTAGGAAATCAGTACACAGTAATAGGAATACGGTTTCAAAACTATGAGTGATGAAGATAAAAGTTTAACCGAGACACAGATCCAAAAATATAGATTGTTATTTGGATTGATTGATCAAGATGGTGACGATCTTGTATCATTCGAAGATTTGAAAAGTACATTTAAAGATATAGGTGTTACTATGGATGAATCTACTATACGAGACGGTATGCTTTCCGATGGTAAAGATGGTAAGTTAGATTTTAATGGATTTTTAAATATTGTTGGATCCAAATTTGGAGGATTTAGTGAAGAAAGCGAACTAAAGGATGCATTTGAAACTTTCAATAATAACAACCATATCGATAGCAACTTGCTCAAACAAAACCTTCTAAATGTCGATAATAATGAAGAAATTAAGAAGCAGATATCCGACGTAGTTGATGAATTTACAAAGGAAAATAAAATTACAGGAGAAAAGAAGTTTGAACAAGATAGGTTTATTGAAAATATTAAACAATAATTCATTTTCGTTTTATATTACTGAAACATTATAAAATGGAATGATATTTTATTTAAATCAATAATATATTAGGTATGGTTTTTAATGAAATTATAGTTTATTGTTGTTGCTTTTATCTTAAAAAAAATGTTCTAAATGTGTCTTTTTTTTTAGAGTTTATTTAAGTATTAATTATAATGTACAAAATGAGAAATGGAATGAATGAGACAATGTTGCTGCAGATAAATAGTAATGTTAACAATGAGCTTTATCGTAGTTACTCTAATCAATAATCAATTCTTCAACACTCCAATCTTCGTAGGAGCCATCAGGAAGATATCTTCTGACAACTAATGGGATCTTTTTTGCAGATAACTCTTTCATTGCAATTTGTAATGGATCGGTTTCACCTTCGATATCAACCAACACTGGTGCATTCATTGATATTTGTAAAGCTCTGGTACCTAAAATACGTGCTCTTTCGTACTTGGTCATGAATGGAGTAGTGATTCTTTGATCCTTTGGAATGGCTCTTGGTAATGCTCTCTTTCCCACTTGTAGCATACCTGCGTCATTTCCACCAGGGCCTGAGCTGATGATGATTCTACCGTCTTGATCGACCTGAGTGCCATTAGTTGCGGTGGCTTCGTCGTCATTTTGGAAACGTTCGTCATCAGAAAAACGTTCTTCGAATTCTTCAGGGTAGTCTTCTCCGTAATCTGCCATGTTTATGTTAGTATTCTCTGTGTTCGTAATGCAGAATTTGCCCTGTTAAACAAATCAGCACAGATCCATCTTCCTTTTAGTGAAAGTCGAAAATTTTTCTCCTTTTTCCTTTTCAAACATGAAAATTGAAAAACAAAGATGAGAATTTTGATTTTCTCATTTAACGAATTTATTTATTGGTTTTAACTTTGTCTTTTATGCCCGTTTTTCTCCTGTTGGAAAGCTGATTACACGGAACTTGCAGGGGATTTTTAGGTGCAGAATATGAAGACTCGATCGGCAACAATAAGAGCTGTTACTATGAATGGGAAAGAACTAATTGTTCTCAAAGATGATGATGAAATGGTCAAATTTGGCATTGATGACGCGTGTAATAGAATTGTGAATACAACTAGAGGGAAGGATGACAACCAAAGTACATGTAAATTCAATAAAGAAACAGGATCAAAGGATCAACTGGTATCTCCTGTATCAAGTTCTGTCGTTTCGTTACAATCGGATGATTCTTGGGTTTTTGATGATAATGTATTAGATGAATTCTCGTTAACCCCACCACATTCAAGGACATCATCAATAGTTAAGACTGATAGAGTTGGTAGGCCTGTGTCTAAGCCTGGCAGTATCAGTAGATCAAGCTCAGTGACAAGTTCAAGGGCATCATCTCCCAGACCAAAAAATTATGTTTGTGATTTTGATGATTGTACAAAGGCATATTCAAAGCCTTCATTACTCGAGCATCATATGCGTTCTGTTCACTATGGATATAGACCTTTCAAATGTACTGTAGATGGTTGTGAAGAAACATTCACGAGAAAAGATCATTTGGCTAGGCATATTTTGAAGCATGCTGAAGATAAAAATAAACCTTTCCATTGTTCAGTTTGCGGTAAAGGTGTTTCAACATTACAACAACTAAAGAGACATGAAAAGACGCACTTTAAATCATTTGAATGCACATTCGAAAACTGTTCTGAGTCTTTTCATAAACATCAGTCGTTGAAAGCACATATCCGCTCGGTTCATGAAGGTAAAGTTAAAATACATCGTTGTCAATTTTGTGGCAAAGAGTTCCCAAGGCCTGGTAGATTGACTGATCATATAGAAAAACACCATTCACAAACCTCAAAGTTGATTTGTGATTATCCAAATTGTTATAAAACATTCCGTGTTTGGTCTGCCCTACAATTACATATCAAAACTGATCATCCTAGATTGGAATGTGAAATTTGTCACAAAAAATGTGTTGGTCCAAGTGGTTTGGCGAACCATATGAAGATTCATAATAATTTAACAGTAATAAAATTGTGGAAATGTTTAGAATGTTCATTGAAATTTCAAAAAAAGGAAGATGTTGTCAAGCATTATGCTGAGAAACATCCATTAGTGGAATTACCGGAAGAATTACGATATGATGTCAAAGACGAAAAAGTAGAAAAGGAAAATAAGGGTAAGCAACCTGTAAAACCTATTGAATACTACATCCAAAAGAAAGAAGAAGAAAAGAAAAGAAAGAGGTTGGAACGAGAGAAGGAGCTACAAAGACAAGATGCTGATAATTCCAGTGATACCACATTATCAGATCTCGGCTTTATGGTTTCTAAACCGACAATGAACAGGTTCACAAAACATGAAAATAGTAGGGTCACATCGTCACCTGATGTTCTGAGTTTGATAGTTGATAATGTTGACCAACGTTTAGAATGCCCATATACCAATTGTCATAGATTATTCCGGAAACAGTACGATTTAACCAGACATTTAGCATGGCATACCAAACAAGATGAAGCTTTAGAAAGCAGAGTTGAATCAATATTATCCGAATTAGAAAATGGGGAAAGCGATTCCCAGGATAAACCAGAGGGTTTGATACATTTGTAAAAAAGAAGATTACTGTATATTAGGTTTACGTATGTATATAATGTATTATAGATTAAAATATTTTTTTCATTTCTTTAGTCCGTCATAATGCCTTTTTAGTTTGCTATTAAATTGTCTGTTCTTTTCATGAATGGCACCATCTTTCCCATCATCATCAATCTTTTGACGTTTTTGATAAACTTGATTTTCCCATTTCTTAGAGTTATCATTATATTTATCAAGTCTTTCCTCTAATGTCAGCTTACTTCGTATTTTCTCTGATGAAAGGCCACTAGCTTTTAATTTCTCATATAATTCCTTTTCCTTTTCATATTCATCTACAGACTTTTTCATGCCGCTAAGCTCAATGTTTCTTATATTCTTTGTGTATGTTTTCTCTGCCAATTCTTTATAATTTTGTAATTCACCTTTCTTCGAATCTTGATTGTGTTTTTCAATCCTACCTTGTTTGACTTGCCATTTATCATTTTCTTCTGCCGTGTATGACAAGCTTGAAATGTCAAGAGGTTTCCTATCCTTCGACTTTCGGTTAGCGTCATCTTCTTTCTCAGCTCCAAGCTCGTCCTCTCGTTCTGCCTCCTCCTCTAATTTCCTTTTAGTTATTTGCTGATTTTTTAACCCGCTTGCTTCATTGTAAACTGCTTTTCGATTTTCTAAAACTGCCTTTGCCCTTGCACTTTTCAGTGCCTTTATCCTATCCAAAACATTTGTGGTTTTTAATTTATCACTCATGGTATATTCAAGATCTAAGAAGTTTTTTTTTATCTGAACAAGGAAAAACAATTAACAAAAAACGTAAATTTCATGTTGCGTATATATATTTTTTTTCTATTAATTTTAAGTAGTAATTGATACACATAACGCTATATTAACAGGCTAATAAGTTTACATATTACGAAGTCTTCTAGCACGAAGTCTTTCACTTGGTGTCAATGCCCATTCAATTCCACCGTCTTCCAATGCAACAACTTCTTCTTCTTCTAATCCAACAACCATAACAATTTGTGTTATTTTAACAAACTTTGAACGTAAACCGTAATTAAACTTAGTCAACTCGCTGATTATATTGTCAATATCTTGTTCTAATTTAAATACACCAACCTGGGTAACTTTCTTTTCTAACTGCCATATTTTATTTTCCAAAATAATAACAGCTAAATCAACAATTTTGCTAACTAGTTTATTGAAAATTAAATGCGATAATGTTGTTGCATATGGAATAATTAATGAGTTCCAATTCTTAATAAAATCTGTAATTTTATTACCATTACTTGCTATGACAAACTTTCCGTCGTTACTTGACTGTGTATCTATTTCAATATTATAGTATTGGCCATCTTCGATTGACAGTAGGTAATTTTCTTCAACTGAATTATTCAGAAGTCTAATCATACGTGATTTAACAACTTTATCAAATATCACTTTAATATTACTATCAATTATTGGTTCTGTGCGTTCTTTAAATCCTTCAGGAATAGAATTTAACAACTGTTCTAGTTTTGAATATATTGTTGTAGATTTTGGAACTGGTATATTAAATTCTGTCGCAGACAAATTTGACATATTATCAATTGATTTTCTAATAGTTGATAATTGCCGATCGTCAACATATAATAAATTTTTATTAAAACTTTTCATACATGATACAATCAATTTTTCAAGGTATGTAGACATAATTTCCAATGTGTTTAAATATATCACATATTGTTTGATATCTTTGTCATCACCAATAAGGTAAGATTCATCACTGTCACCGGTCATAGAATACGTAATAGCAGCATTAAGACTCCTCATAAACATTGCACCTGTATTGGCAATATCTGATGCAGAAACATTAAGACCAACGGGTGTTGAACTTCTTGATCTTGCATTATTATTAGAAACGTTTGGTTTCTCGGATAACGGATTTTGCTGTTGATGAATCTTTTGGATTGTTTCCTTAGTAAGCAAATTTGAGGTTGAGTTTAACGATAGTGATTTTAGACGTTGTTGGATGATGTTCAAGAAATCGTTTAATAATATCCTTTTGATGTTTGAAACCATGTTTTTCACAGATGACAATTCACCAGTTACTAACACCTCTAACAAAACTGTATTTAAGACAATTATCATGTCATCTGCAAGTGATGAAATTGCTGGATCTTCAGGTATTAAGTTAAACAATGTTTGTGAAGTTGAATTATCGATCTTTTTGAAAACCAGTGTTAAAAATTTCAAACACACTGAAAATTGTGGAATTAAACTACCAAGTGATTCAAGCGTACATGCTTTTTCTAAAGTCCTTCTAACCGTATAAGTACAACAAAGATCAAATTGGCTGATAAGTTTATCAGTAATTTTCATTCCAAAGGTTGAAAAAATTAAAGGTGATGGATAAATTTCACTGTCTTCATCGATATACTCATCAAGTTTTGATTTATCTAAATAGCTATTCCAGACAACAACAAAAAATTTGGAATACATGGACCAATGATTCATCATTGTGGATAATTCGTCATTAATTTGAGAAATTTCCAGTAATTCAACAGATTCAAGTTGTTCTTCTTCATCTTCGTCATCTTCACTATTGGTTTCAGTAGCATTTTTGTAAATCTCCTTTACAAGAACTGGATAATTGTAGTGTTTAACATCTTCAATAAGCATATCTAAATGTTTCGAATCTGAATAGGATTCATAAATTAAATTACTTTGCAAATCACATTCCATTTGGATATCCTTCAAAATATTATTAACAACTCCATAACCATAATAAGATTTAATTACTTTAGAATGTTGATTAACAATTTCAGAAATCGTTTGATAAAGTCTGAATAGCAATTGTGCATATAATTCAGGCTTTGGTTGTTTATTTTGAACATTTCTAATAATTGATCTCGATTGTTCACTTATAATGCCACAGATAAATTTAGAATAGCATTTCAAACCAACATCTGCCTTGCCAATAAGTGGGAAAAGTTGAAAAAAGTATGTCAATTTGTTGACGTCTCTATTCACTGCAGCTTCATTAAACTCATTTGTAAAAACTGTTTCTAATTGCTCGATCCAACGCAATAAAATATCTTTCGGTAAATCTTCTAAAGTACTTGAAGGAACTTTAAATTCAACGTAAGGATCCGTAATTAAATTTTCAGGTAACTGTCTAATAATCGAAATTGAATTTGATGCAATTAACCATTCTTTACTGTCGATTGCATTATGAGCTCTTAACAGTTCAGATTTTAAAGTTTTCACATTATCAACATAATTTTTAACTTTAATTAATGCTGATTTTTCAGAATCTAGAACACGAACACCTTCAGTTATCTTATAACTTAGAGAATTTGCATTTTCCATTATACTTTTCAAATTTCTTGAATGATTCAACGTTGAGGATAATTCAACTCTTGAAATTTCTAACGACCTAATGGTAGATTGATGTTGAAATGTGTTTTTGGTTGCATGCAGTTCCATTGTGTTGTCTATTTCATCCTGTGTGTCATTGATATCATTTAATAATTTAGATAACTGTTTTATTATTGTGGTGTTGATCAATGTCGATTCTAAGGAAGTAACCTTGTTCACAAGTAAATTGATCTGAGATTCTTGATCCAACTCCAATTCTACTCTAGTTTTTGAAGACATATGCGTTTATTACTTTCTAATAAAATCGAACTATCTGGCTTTTGTATGTTTACAATGTTTCCCAAAGATTAAACAAGATTTAACGTTTCGTTTTGTTTCATTAATAAATTCAAAATCAACCAAAACTCGCTTGCTTAGCCAATCGCTCTTTGATTGTAAGGTGTTGGTTTCTTACAAATTTACGTAAATGAGTTACAAATATGCCTAACCTCCATCAAAAATAAATAATTATAGCTCCACTTCTATTTACATTGTAATAGATGGCACTGTATATCATGATTGGTAATAAAATACCCATTTTTCAGCACGTTTATCCTGAAAAAACATACCTTTCCTGAGTCGATTTTCTCATTTCCTACAATTTTTTGATTTTCTCTTTTTTTCTATTTTGTCCAAATTTTTCATGTCGAAAACGGAAAACTGAAAAATTTTGCAACTTTTTTAGTGAATGAATCTACTTTGTTTGTGCAAAAGAGTAAGCAACGGAGAAAAGTAGATCCTGCAGGAAAACTAAGATTGTGAAACCTTTGAAGGATGACTACCGTTGAAAAAATTAAGGCCATTGAAGATGAAATGGCTAGAACACAAAAGAATAAGGCTACCGAAAAGCATCTTGGTATGCTTAAGGCAAAGTTGGCAAAACTTAGAGCAGATTTACTTAAAGATGCAGCTGCTGGTAGTGGAGGAGGTGCAGGTGTAGGGTTTGATGTTAAAAAGAGTGGTGCAGCTTCTATTGGTTTTGTTGGTTTTCCATCTGTTGGCAAATCCACTTTATTGACAAAACTTACAGGTACAACCTCAGAAGCTGCAGCCTATGAATTCACAACTTTAACAACAGTTCCTGGTGTCATTAGATATAGAGGTGCAAAAATCCAAATGTTGGATTTACCAGGTATTATTGAAGGTGCAAAAGATGGTAGAGGTAGAGGTAGACAAGTTATTGCAGTTGCAAGATCCTGTGATTTAATTTTTATTGTTTTAGATGTTAATAAACCACTTCGTCACAAACAAATAATTGAACATGAATTAGAAGGTTTTGGTATCAGACTTAATAAAACTCCACCAGATATTTTGATCAAAAAGAAAGAAAAGGGTGGTATCAGTATAACTTCCACTGTTACATTAACTAGAATTGACGAAGATGAAGTTAGAGCAGTCTTAAACGAATATAGAATTAATTCCTGTGAAGTTTCATTCCGTCAAGATGCTACAGTTGATGATTTAATTGATGTTCTTGAAGCTCATAACAGAAAATACATTCCTGCAATTTATGTTTTAAATAAAATTGATTCATTTTCCATTGAAGAACTTGAACTCTTATATCGTATCCCAAATGCAGTTCCAATTTCAAGTGGGAATGAATGGAACTTGGATGAATTATTAGAAGTTATGTGGGATCGATTAAACCTTGTTCGTGTGTACACAAAACCTAAGGGACGTTTACCAGATTTTTCGGATCCTGTTGTTTTAAAGGGTGATAAATGTTCAGTTGAAGATTTCTGTATGAAGATTCACAAATCTTTAGTTGATGATTTTAAAACTGCGTTGGTGTTCGGTACAAGTGTGAAACATCAAAATCAGTATGTTAGTTTGTCACATAATTTACAAGATGAAGATGTTATTACTATCTTAAAGAAGTAGAAATGTGGATTTCTGTAATCTCTTGGTGTATTATGTTGTTTTTGTAATAACTTTGACATGAATTAAGATAAATATAAAACATTCAAAAACATTTAAAGTAGAATATTGTGCACTATAGATCTTTGAATTCAACAATCGATTGTTCCGAAGCGGAGAAATCAACGATAGTGGTAATAATATCTCTGCAACCGTTTCCGAATTGCCGAAATCTTGTATCTTATAACTCCGTAGAGTTTCCACCTATTTTCAACTTCATCAGCAACTTTTTCTTTCTTTATGTACTTACTTTCAATATATAAACATCAACAAAATGCCAGAAATCAGAGAAACTATCGTTATTAACGCAGACATTGCGAAAGTTAAAAAGGTTTTCAGAGACGTCGCAAATTATTCAAAATGGTCATCTTTTATCCAATATATTAAAATTGAAGAAGGAAAGGCTTTTGAAGCTGTTGTTCCTGGTGATAAGCTAGAAGTTGCTATTATTATTCCAGAAAGTGGAAAAACTACGGTTATGGAACCAATTGTTAAGGCGAATACTGAGAAGCAATTTGGTTGGACTGGTACACTATTCTCCGGTTATCTTTGCAGGTAGCCACAATTTCGAATTTAAGTCAATTGAAGATGGTACTAAAACTGAAGTTATCCAAAGTGAAGTATTTTCAGGTATTTTATCTACTCCACTTATTATGTATATGGGTAAAAGTACTACTGCGGGATTCAAAGCTTTTAATGAATCATTAAAAGCTGAATGTGAAAAGGCATAGAGTCCAATTGTATAATGTATGACATCAATCTCTCTAAATAGTATTTAATAATTTAATGCAACAGCAATTTTCACTATAATAATACAAAAATTATTTAAAAGAGCAAAAAACTAAATTTTATTTGCTGTTGTTTTCCGTACTTATAACACTCATACATTGGAATTTATTTGCATAATTTGCCTTGTATAACCGTATCAATCCGTCATCACCACAAGTACTTAAAATTGTCCCTGTAAGGTTCCAGCTAACTTTCCAAACTTCACCGATATGATCATTAAATGAATTTAGTAATGAAATGTTTAACGTTAATTCATCTGGGTTATCGTTATTTTTATGTTCTTCTAATTTAAAAATTCTAACATAACCATCTTTACATGCAGTTGCAATTAAATGATAGCTTCTACCCATTGTAGGTGCCCAGGAAACACTTCTAATTAAACCTTTGTGTTCTGGTAATACCAATGCTTGGACAAATTTATTAGTTGTTTCATTCTTGTAGTAAATATAACCTTGGTCTAATGCACTTACAATAAACTTTTCAACACTAAACTTGGACGGGCACCAAGATACACTGAAATCACTTTGCAAATGGTTAGCAACAGGGTTTTTCAAAACGCTTAATTCTTCAAGTGTTACCCATTGTGATAAATCACTTGGATCTGTAGATTCATAAATTCTGAGTTTACCATCACTTCCAATTGTACCAATCCTTAATCCCAAATGTGAAGGTAGGAAACAGGCATCATATAATGGACCATGAGAATCAGCTAATGTTGCAACTTTTGCCCATCGTCTACCTGAATTAATTGGTTCTTCAAATTGTTCTTCCCATATTTTAACTGTACGATCGTATGATGCAGACAAAAGTAAATGACCAAACTCTGGATTTGCAAAGCTTACTTTAACAATAGCACTATCATGGGCCCTCCAAGAGTCGTTTATTTCCCAAGATGAAGTAGTTAAGTCCAGGTCAAATATCTTGATATGTTGATCAGCACTACATGTAGCAAGCTGACGGCCGTAAAAATCATAGGCAACATCTAAAATCAAATCCTGGTGGGATGTTGGAAAAGATTTTATGATATTCATGTTCTAACTGATTTAGTCTTCTCTAAAATGGGGTACTGTAAACAAAAGAATAGACAAGTTAAGGTGTTCAATGTGGCCAACACCAACCAGCTTCACCACAGAAAATTGACAATTTATGTCGCTTCTACAAAAGAATAAAGTTTTTCTGGACTTCTAAGAAGCTGATAGCAACCTTTCTTTTCGTTTCCACTTGTTTCAGGTATATTTTTTCGGAGTTGGATCCTGATATTTATACAGAAACTTATTTGAATATTTTAGAATGTTCAAACTTTTTTTAAATCGCAATTTAACAGGAAAAATGAATACATTCCGTTCATTGCGGACTTCTATCCAGTCCCGTTCTCAAAATAGATTATTCTCTTTTGCAAGATTTCCCAAGCAAAACTTCAGTAAGTATACACGTATTAGCCATAATAAAGGTGCTAATAGAGCAACTCCAAACATGGCATTGACCTTCCTGGGTGTTTTGGGTGTTTCATCACTTTATACTGCTGCTCATAAACCAATTCTAAACGATTCCGCGTATGCAAATCCACCGATTGTTATTGGTAATGATACAGGAACAAATATTTATTATGATAATTCTAAACCTGTTTACGATGGTGCATTTGGAGGCAAACTAAATTATCATCAGGTTGCTTTGGGTTCAATGTCTGGTTTGATTATTGGATATGCTTTATCAAGATTAAGTACTGTTTTGTTTGTGTTTGGACTTGGGTGTTATTTACTTGGCATTTATCTTCGTAAACAAGGAATTATTATCGTCGATACAGGGAGTATGGTTAAGGGTGCCGTTAATAATGTTGCATGGGAAGATCTTGTTTTTTCCCAAATTAGTTTCAGTGTTCCATTTGTTTTGAGTTTTTTAACATCTGCAACGTTATAAATTGGTTTCCTTGTAACTTTTTTTCACTAAGTTTGTAGGATATTTATTTTTTATAATTACATAATATACAACATTTTATATTACAATATGGTACAAAAACGGGTCTTATCAATTAATCAAGTTTTGTAATTTCTCCAACTGCCCATTCTATTATTTCGTTAAATTCAATTTCTTCCTTTGGTTCATCTATATCATCTAAAAGCTTTAGATCATCAATAATAGTACTGAAATCGTCTAAATTATTATTGATCTCAAATTTGTATTCATTTAGCTTCTGTAATAAATGTTTATTTGTATTTCGGAGTGACTCCAATTCGTCTTGTAACTTTTCTAAATTTTTTTGTTTCTCTGTTATGATATGAGTCTTAACTAGCTCTGATGGTGTGAATATTGAAATGTCAGGGCATTTTTCCATTAAGTTTGTATCGTATTCATGTTTACGATTTTCTGCATTCTGAATAATAACGTCTAAATCATCTAACTTCTCCTTTAAATTTCGTTCACTAAAGATTTTTTGAAATTCTACTTCCGCTTTATTTTGCCATAATTTGATAATTTGTTTCCTCATATAATCTAATGAAGAACTATCAATTTGAGGATAACATGATAAAAAGGTTTTGAGTGTAATCTTTGATAAAGTTTTCTGAAGTGCGTATGACAACGCTGAGTGAAATGCCTCAAACCGTATATTCTCTTGTGTTCTGTCCATTCGTGATGATGGATATTTGGTAGATGGCTTGGTATTAAATCAATAGAAAATAAAGAAACTAGATCTGCACAATTAAAACATGAAAATAAACCGAAACTAAATTTCATGCCGCAACAAAAAAAAATTTGTAATTTTGCTAACTCTACAAAAATTTTTTGAAAACTTCTTCCTAATGTCATCATAACCTTGTGAAACTATTCAGAAACAAAGTCAACTATGAAGTTAGTACTTGCCTGTGAGGATACAGGTGCGTTGAAAGTTGTTGTTGCGCAACATGGTATAGATACTTCTAAACCATCTGATGAAAATAATCCACAAGCTCCAGTTACCATAACCACACATGCAACTGAAAATTCAAGAAAATCTAAAGTTGTTCATCTTACCCAGTCCAATATCACAAAGAATATCATAGTTGCACGTCTGAATGGTTCTGTTGAGTCATATAATACGATAAATTTAATCGGTGCAGAGGAAAAGAAGCTTGAAACTGAAAAAAAAGATGAACAAAAAAACTTAGAACAAGAACAAACACAAGAACAAAATGATGATAATGAAGCTGATTTATTACCATTATTAAAGCAAAGAAAAGAAGTTATCCCACCGTTTGTTTCTAAAGATAATGAAGTTTTTATTAATTTGTTAGTTGATGAAAGTGGACGTGTTTTGGCAGTTACTAATAAAGGATCACTTTTTATTTGGGATTCAGAAGATAAACTAGATGATGAACCAAAGAAATTTATACTCCCATTAAATGCATCTGAATCTATTGAGGCGTTTAAAATACATCCAGGTAAAGAAAATATAAATTATGTTGCATATGGTGGTAAGGAAACAGATTTACGTATTGTTAAATTACCTGAATCTAATAAATCAAAGAATAAACCTACAAAAACCAAGAAGGATAAGAAAAATGATAAATCAATTAATGAATTAGAAGTTGTCTTCAAGGCAAAGAATGTTTCAAATTCAGCACTTGAATTACGTGTGCCAATTTACATCAAAAATATTTTATTTGATGAATCCAGTGCACCTGAAAATTTCAAGCTTTACATATTTACAGCAACAGGAGATTTAAGATTTTATGAGTCAAAGGTTGGCCGTAAGCCAAGATCTTCAACCCTCATATTACCTAAAAAGGCACCAATTGTTCAAGCTATATGGTTAAATGAAAAATTCATTGTTTGTGATAATAGGGGATTAGTTATTAAAATTGAGCCAGCAGATGGACAGCAAATATGTCAATTTAAGGGACAAATTGGTTCAGTTCAATCATTATATAATTTTGATGATTTAATATTAGCATCCACGGGATCGGATCGTTATGTTCGTGCTTATAACAATGAAACTAGAGAATGTATTGTGAAAGTTTTTGTTGGTACACAATGTAACTCAGTTGTAATTATTGAAAATAGTGAACCATTAAGACGTAATAGATCTACACTTCTTGATGATGCAACAAGGGATTCTGTTAGAAGAAAGGAAGAAAAGAATGAAAAGGTGCAAGTACAAGAGGAAGAAGAAGAAAGTGATGAGGAAGAACTATGGAGTAAACTAGAGTCTAATATTACACAAAGAAGAAAGAGAAGAAAACTAACATTAGCTTAATTTTATTTATTTCCTATAGAACTGTATAAAATAACCTAAAATAAAACGTTAGCCATACTCAAATTATCTAGCACAGCTTGCAGGAAACCTTTCAAAAAAAATAAAACCATATAATTCATGTCAATATCTGCTTCTAGTAAATTCCCAAAAAAAAATTATTACAACCTTCAAATACCATGACTTTGAACAGGTCGGGAAAAAACTCCGAGACGGGGAATTGAACCCCGGTCTCCCGCGTGACAAGCGGAAATTCTAGCCACTAAACTATCTCGGATAACTGCGCAAGCCCGGAATCGAACCAGGGGCTCAACGATGGCAACGTTGAATTTTACCACTAAACCACTTGCGCTTTTATTAAAAATGAAAGGAACGGGTTTTCTTTGACAGACCCTGATTACGTGATACGTCGAAAATCAATAATTCTAAGCAGGTGAAATATTAATTGTTGATACTAATACCATGCTGATAACAGACGGACCAATAACAAATGGACCAATAGACAGATAATAACTTATCTATTATCTGTTATCTGTTATTTGTGATCTGTTGTAATGCATTAACTCTGAGAATTGGGTCCATATTGATTAGATAAATCGGTAATTAAATAAGCTATAGAAAATACAAAAATACATATAACTGGAGAACTATCACCCCTTATAAATACTAATCTAATGTGTAATAATTATATAAAGGAATAGATATCAGATAAGAGATATCAAATAACAGATAGGAGATAGCCGATCACAAATAACAAATAACAAATAACAGATAACAGATAAGTTATTATCTGTTTATTGGTCCATTTGTTATCGGCCGGTCTGTTATCAGTACGGCATTCCTTTCAACATGGTATTTATAAGGAGACAGTGTTCTCCAGTTATTTGTATTTTTGTATTTTCTATAGTTTATTTAATCACCGATTTATCTAATTAGTATGGACACAATTCTCAGAGTTAACGCATTACTGTTAAAATGCATTACCACAGAGAATGATTAATAAGTGATTTTGTTCCGGTCCTTGAAAAAATACTTATGAAGTGTACCTAACCTTCTTGGCTAACATCCAAGACTGGATGGCCAAGTTGGTTAAGGCGTGCGACTGTTAATCGCAAGATCGTGAGTTCAATCCTCACTCTGGTCGATTTTACAAGGGTCAATGGTCTAGTGGTATGATTCTCGCTTTGGGTGCGAGAGGCCCTGGGTTCAATTCCCAGTTGACCCCTGTATTTTTTTAAATTTTTTTTCATTCATCATTCATAGTATTAAAGTGAGGACGAAATAATTTTTTTATTGGAGGCTGGTGTGTACGGTTATTGCTTAACCTATCTAAAGGCAGGTGTAGTATAGCTACCAAAATATAACAAAATGATTGAATTGGTTAAAAAAACTAGTGAAACCTATCCGAAGCGAAACAGAAAAAGCACTCAAAATATGCGAAATGCATAGAATTGTGATTTTTTCAAAAAATAGGAAAGGTGCGAAACTTGGAGCAGAAGCTCAAACAGACATACATTTTGTGAAACCTAAGCTCTGCAAACATTTATTTTGAAAATAGCGCTTTCAGTGTCTTTCAAAGATTGAAAAGATAATAATACCTTAATCTGTATTTTTTATTATTCAAAAATTCTCAGCGGAAAGTTGGTTTATTAATTATTAATAAGTTATTAATAGCACCTATCTTCATGAAATGAATCCAGAGTACTTTAAAATTGTGATATTTGGATGTTTTTTAAAAAAAATAACAAAATATAAGAAAATTTTAAGTTTTCTGTTAGCAATAATAAAAAATTATCGGTTTGAGGCCAACAGGAATCGAACCTGCAACCCTTCGATTTGGAGTCGAAAGCTCTACCATTGAGCCATAGCCCCATCCAGTAATATTTAACCTGATTGGGCCTGGGATAATCGTATACCAGAACTTAAGACCCACTCGAGTTCTCTAATTGACGTGTACTTGTAGTAACGATACTAGTAGTACTAAAGTTGTTGATTTCAAGGTTGATCCTAAACAAAATTTAAATAGCTATACAATTACCATAAAGTGGGAGTGTTGTAATGCATTAACTCTGAGAATTGGGTCCATATTGATTAGATAAATCGGTAATTAAATAAGCTATAGAAAATACAAAAATACATATAACTGGAGAACTATCACCTGTTGTAATGCATTAACTCTGAGAATTGGGTCCATATTGATTAGATAAATCGGTAATTAAATAAGCTATAGAAAATACAAAAATACATATAACTGGAGAACTATCACCCCTTATAA